>CP139507.1:398403184-398433774 GCA_021014915.2 Artemisia tridentata subsp. tridentata
AATTCCCGCCCAGTTATTCGCAATTGTTGACTGGCGGGGGGAACATCAAATTTGACCGACATGGTATCGACGACATGTCGTCGGTATTTTAGAACAATAAAAATTCAACGCTCGCTGGTCTCGGTCAAGTGTTTTTTTTTGTTTTTGTTTAGTGTTAAATACCGACGACAAAGTGTCGTCGGGATTTTTTTCGTAGCCATTTCTCCTTATTCTAGTAGTGATGGGGTTAACAAAGTTGCTGAATAAGTTGTGGCTAGTAAAAGTGTGACAAAATGTTCAAGTTTGGTTAGCATGACGAAATGAATGATGCATTTTGTTATAAGTTTATTGAACTGTTAGAAAAACACATTACCTAAGGGATTATGGTTCAATGCATTCCACTTCTTTTTGCCAAAGTAAAATACTCTCCAATCTTCATGTGGGATGTCTAGAAAATTAATGACTTTTGATGAACTAATTGTCAACCATAATTAAACTTTTGCTTATTTCTGACTATTATTTCATGCTCATAAGCTTTGATTTATTTTTCCATTTAGGGTTTTGTTAGTTATTACGGAGAACTTGATAATTGAACAATTTCAAATAAATTATATTTGAAATCAGATTTCTTTACATTTAAAAATTGAGAAGAGTATAGGTGTTCACAAACATTAAAAAAAGGAAAATGATAAATCTTCCTATTTCATGTTTCTACAAATCCTCTTAATCACAGTATTCTGACAAGTGTCAGAATTGAGGGTTTGGATGCAGAGAGAGAATAAGTGGAGAAAAAATATATAATATTGTTGTGTATGTAGGAGGATTAGTATAAAGATATTGTAGGAGGATTTAGCAATGCTTTTAAAAAAATGCTATCATAGCCAATAGCGTGCTATTGGTGGGAAAGGTTTTACAAAATTTGCTAATATTAACAATGTCGATTTCAACCAACTTCGACTTTTTTGCAAATATAACTAATGGGTAAAGTAAATTGTATTATTGGTGGTGGGATGATTAAATTGATTAATAAAGAATCCATATATGAATATGGATGTTTTGTAAATCAGATATGGGTGAAGGTTGTCATCCATGGGTAACTCGATCGATTACCACCCAAAATAATAACTCATAACTCGTTTGGAAAATTTTGTGTCATACTGATAGCCTTAAAAGTTAGTTTATTGTAAAGCCAATTTTAAACTTTTATAGTAATTAATTTGTTTACTAATGTTTTGATTTTATAAAACTTAAGTTTCTATATCACATTTATGTGTTTATGTTATGTTTCTCATGTTTTATATGAGATATTTATCCGAACAATTGACTACTATTTTTTTTTTTTTAAACAAATCATGTATTGATGACAATAATGCTTAAAATACATGCATTAAACCGTAGTTTTTTTTTCGCCAAATTTTTTTGATATCCGATAGATATTCATTTGCCGGATTATAAAAATATAAATAAATGAAATAATTTTAAATAGATATTGATATGACTGATGAAATATCAACGTAAATATTGCCACTGATCCATTGCATCATAAACTCGAGTGTGGAAATACCGACCATCACTCAATAATGAAATTTTACCATATAGTAAGAGAGCCCGTTGCAGTGGACTAATAACATTTACAGGGCATTTTTGCACCTATGGCACCCTAATGGGATGCCAAACTATACCGCCCCTTCATGTTATTGGTTCATCGGCAAGCAATTCACATATCGACATCCGTTTATTTTTTATTTTTTATTTTTTTTTAATTTTTTTTTAGTGGTGTATTATGAGGCCCACTTGTGTTTATAAGATTTATAGCTGGTAAAGGTGTTTAGTTACAATAATGTTATTAGGTGTGTGATGAAATATCGGCCCAATAAAATATTATTAGGTTCCACTGCCCCAAGGGGTAAAAGTTTCACTTTTTATCATGTCAATCATATTTCGTGGGGCTGTAAACGAACTGGACGAACACGAATGGAGACTTGTTTATGTTCGTTCGTTTAATTTTAACCGGACAAATAAACGAACACGAACGTTTAAACGGACGAATTTTCTTATTCATGTTCGTTTTATTATAAAAAATTGAGTTGTTCGTATTCGTTCATTAAAACACTAAACGAACATAAACGATCGAACATAAATAAATAGACAAACAAACATTTCTATTAAATTAGCACAATATATTGTTTTATAAGTGTTGTTTTGTTTAAACAAATCAATTTTTTAATTATACAATAAAAAGATATGATATACGACAATAAACAAACATTAACGAACGCATAATCAGACGTTCACGAATATAAATGAACGGACGCTACTTTTGTTCATGTTCGTTCATTTAACTAAACGAACGTAAAATATTGTTCATGTTCGTTCATTTAATAAATAAACGAACATAAACGAATTTTTTACCGAACGGTTCATAAATGTTCATTGAACGTTCAGTTCGTTTACAGCCCTAACATTTCGGTACGGCCGGTATGAATAATGAAGAACATATTTTGTTTTTTTATTTATTTTATGATTGGTGCAACTTGTTTCACTTATAAACAATTGACTTTTACGTCGTTAATGACCAAAAAATCCCTTTTACCCAAAGTAGTGTGAAACCAAGACCTTGTTGCAAATTCCATATTACTTCGTATCTAATTTGATTAAAAATAAAATATGTATATTTTATGGCACCCATATTTTATATCTTGAAGAAAAAAATGTGCTACTCCTCTTTCGAGATTTATACGAAGAACCTTCCATGGATATTATTAAATCACCGTTTGCTTGAGCCTCACTCTTTCTAGAATCATTTTTGCTGTTCGCGCTCACTCATAGACAGATAAATATAAAATGATGTTTTTTTCTTTTCTTTCTTGAATGGCAGATCGAGTTATTAATGTTTAAATTGTAGTGTGTAATCTTGGATTGTTTTGTGTGAATTAATGTACGTCGGTACGTGAGTTATTCCTATTTGGTATCTGTCACAGCGAGGGTTGCGATATCAATTTGCAGCAAGTCATCATGTTGGGCTGCGACAATTTCATTATAAATAATACGTACTACACTACTACTCATAAGTGTAATAACGACATACCTAACTTCAGTATAATGGCATGTGTATAAAGAGATTTAACAGATTTTTTGTCATGAGACCCATTAATTCGACTATTATGAGAGACATCTATTTGTTGTGAATTGATCATATATACGCAAGGATAAATCTTTTTGCGTGTTGCATCATGCATGTTAAGGGTGCACGGAGTGGGCTTCGGGCTGAGGGGCGGGTTGCTCGGGCTGGATGGGAACACCGCCGCCGCCTAGGCGGGCTGGGCAGGCGGGTTCCTATCACGGGTATATAACTCGCAGCGGGTAGCTTGGGTATTTGATTTTGGAACGTTAAAATGTGAACGTTGGAGCATGGGTAGAAAACAAAAAAACATATATGGTCCTTGGCTGCCTACTTAATCCGATCAAACACACCATTCTCCAACAAAAAAAATCAAACAAAACAAAAAAACACATTCAAACACAACTTAACAAAAAAAAAAAAAATGTCATCATCATCATCATCATCTTCTTCTTCCTTTTTGCCCCCGATACAATTACCCATCTTACCGGACTTATCCACGGGTAGTACGCTACCTTTTTTGTGCGCTGTGGCTGACGAGCTCGAAGAAGACACGGCAAGCACGCAAGAAACTCGAACCTATATCGAGCGAGCTCGGGAAGAAGCTCAAGAAACACTAATGCGTGACTATTTCGTTGACGAACCGAGGTTTGGCCCGTCTTTGTTTCGTGAGAGGTTTCGGATGTCAAAAATGTTGTTTTTACAAATTGTTGGTGATATTGAGCAGAGGTTCGAGTATTTTCAGGAGGGTGCAGATGGTAGGGGGAAAAAGAGCTTTACGGCTCTACAAAAATGCACATCCGCAATTCAACAACTCGGAACGGGCAACCCTCCGGATAACTTTGACGACTACTTATGCATGGCAGCGAGAACGTCACGCGAATGCCTTGATCATTTTTGCACCGCGGTCATCGAGATATATGGGCGCGAGTTCTTACGTAGGCCTACTAGTCACGACGTTGCACGCTTGTACCAGGCGCATGAACAAAGGCACAAGATTCCGGGTATGCTAGGTAGCCTTGATTGTACACATTTAGTTTGGAGAAATTGTCCTAAGCATTTGAAAGGGCAATACAAGAGTGGGAGGTATCCATACCCGACAATTATGCTTGAAGCCGTTGCTTCACAAGATTTGTGGATCTGGCACGCTTTTTTTGGTCCTCCCGGGTCGCTTAACGATGTCAATGTTTTGAATCAATCGACTTTGTATCTTAGGGAGCGAAATGGAACGGCTCCCGACTCATCATTCGTTGTCAACGGGCGTAACTACAAACGGGGATATTATCTTACCGACGGAATCTATCCTAGGTACTCAACTCATGTCAAAGCATTCCCGTATCCGACTGAAGCGAAGGAAAAGAAATTCAAGAAAGTTCAAGAGTCGGCAAGAAAAGATGTCGAACGATGTTTTGGTGTTCTTAAGTCAAAATGGGGTATTCTGAATCGCAAGATCCGTCAAACGACCATCGAAAAGATCACTAACATCGTTTATGCGTGTTGTATATTGCACAACATGATTATAAAAGATGACGGGAGGGCAATATCAGGGACTCATATAATGGATCCACCGGTGCAACCCGTTTATGACGACAACGCACTACCGGAGTTACTAGATGAACACATCCATCATCGTCTTCAATTTGATCTTACGGAGCATGTGGCGTCTCAAGATTTACCATACCTCGATGACCCGGAAGATTAAGTTATGTAGTTTGTTTTCAGTTATGAATAAAATGTTTGTGTGTTTTATGAATTGTACTTTTAATTTCAGTTATGAATAAAATGTTTGTTTGTTTTATATAATTGTTTAGTATTGGAAGGGTTAATTTTGTAAATTTATAATTTTGAAGGAAAAATTATGAATATTTAAAAAAAGATTTGGGAGGGTTGAAAGTGATGGGCGCCAGTAAAAAGGTTGGATTGAGGGTTGGAGGGTTGAAATGAGGTGGAGGGAGATGATTGGTTAAAATTTGAGAGGGTTGGAGAGTATATAGTCATGACTCCCTCCACCCTAAGATAACGGGTTTTAACAAATATCGTGTACTTAGTCGACCAGATCTAAATACTAATGACAAGATAGAAAACGAAAGTTCGAAGAAAGATAATGTGTAGGACATGTGGGCATCACAATGTCCGTATCTAATTATTTTGCTGACTTTAAAAGCAACGGCCAGTTTTAAGCCGAATAATTTGCCTAACTTATAGTTTCTTTATATAATTTTGACTCAAAACCCCCAAAGGAGGACCATCTTAGAAATGATACTTAGGGCATTGGGTACCATATCGCTTGTTGTGGCGTTATGCTGATTTAGCAAGTTTTGAACCCAAGTTTTGATACCCCATATGCAAGTTTTGAGCCCAAGTTATGTTGGGCGTTGCCACAGCAACGTGAGAAGCATTAAAATTGAAAGGCGTGGTTTTTTGGTGTTGAGCTCAAGTTATCATACCCCAAGTGGTGTTGAGTTGGTGTTATGATAAGGGATGTTTTTTTTTTTTTAATGCTAAAATGATTTTTTTTTTTTTTTTTTTTTTTTTTTTGTTAATGCTAAAATGATATAAGTGATGTGCCGCTGACGTGGCGGCATTTTTTTCCATAACTCAAGTTATGGTACCCAATGCTCTATGATACAGCTTTAGCTTCCTACTGTACATAATGTTTAACTTTTTAATCCAGTTAAAAAGACACATCCTAAATTCATTCATTCACAACTAATCATCAATGTCAAATAACACACTTTGAAGCCTAATAATATTTTTTTATTAGTGGATTTACTCTTTATTTTAAAGCAAAATTTGTAGTTCAGTGATACAAACTGTAATTTTGAATTATTGTATAAATAGTTAGGGGTGAGCACAATTCGGTTTCGGTTGATTTTTGGCTAAAACCTAAACTAAAACGAAATATAGGTTTTTACAAAACTCAAATCCGAAATCAATTAGTTTTTGTCAGTTTGGTTTTATCGGTTTCGTTTTGGTTTTTCGGTTATTTATGTTTTTAACCGTTTATATATGGGCTTGCCAATTTATACCAACAAACTTGTTTTACTTAAGATTATTTCTTATTCTTATTTAGTTTTTTGTTAATATAAGCCTAATAATGTTATACCAAATTCTTACACATACACATATAAATGAACCACACACAGAGCAAGTCAAACACACATACAATCATTGTCGAATACATATTGATCTATTGTCAGGTAAACACACATACATATCAAGGACACACATAAATGTTACCGAAGCAAAATTTTTGGTTTTTGAAAAGTAAAAACCAAATCATCGATTTTTAGTTTCAGTCGGTTATTTCGGTTCAGTTTTTTTCTTTTTCTTTTTCTAGTTCTTTTTCTCGGCTCGGCCAATCACCACCAAGGTGGCCTTAGGAACCCTGACCAGATGTAACGTCTTAGGTTCAAAAATCATTAGATAATTATCAAAAAGGCGACGAGAGAAAAAGTTTGAAAATGATCACGAAAATACTTTAATTAAACATGTAAACCTAAGATAAAAACTAGCTCAACCGGGTAACCTTACAATAAGGGGGTGATATGCACACCGCTAAAAGTGATCTGCATGCCACCAATTATACATATTGCTGTTATATTGTGTGCATCATTGATATGATTTAATACTGAAAGAATAAAAAAGTGTGATATGCATATCAACACTTTCGCAATAAACACTTTGCCCACATCCTTTGTGTCCATTAAACAACTTGTATGTGGTCTAGTGGTGGAAGGTTTAAAGGGTTAAGGAGCCCTCTGTGAGAGTAGTACCGGTTGGGTGACCAACCGGGAAGTCCGCACATGAGGGCGGGCCACATGCACTGTTGTTATCATAGGCAATGAAGAGGAGAGTCTGTGAGCAAGTAATGTCACAGACTTGAATCCGAGCCGGCCCCGGTTTTCATCCGGCTGTTACTCCAGCGAGTAATCTCGTGTGGAGGCAGTACGGTTTCCGGGCGGAAGCCGTCTGTCCCCACTACACCAGCGTGAACCCGGTTCAGATAACATAGTCTAGTATGTGATGGATGTGAGTCTGCCTTTATGACAGGTACGACTATCTAATTCAAAAAATTGAAAGTCACCTTAAAAAAAAAATCCTTTGTGTCCATTAATAATTGTGTTTGTTGATAGACTCCTATAGTCCAATTATTGATAGATTGAGAACACCAGTCACCAGACAAATTTTGATTGGACTCCATTTTTGTCTACTTTGACTCTGCATTTTAAGGAACTTTGAACAACGGAGCAATTGTGGTCCTCGTTTTGAGTTTTGACATATATGACTTTTAACCTCTTTTTGTAATATCAGATTTGGAAATCATGATTAGACAAATTCTGAACTTACGTAGAACTATCCATTAGGCTAGATGGCAAGGGTGTGTTTTTTTCACCCGACAACTCAGCACCACCTCAACTTTCTCTCTCCTCTCACTTCTCCTTACTTCACTTCACCTTTTAGTGGGCAAGGCATGCCTCACTTCACCTTAACTCCTTTTTTTTTTTTAATACTTATTATGAATAATAGAAACGTAAATAGACGAAAATAAAAACACGAATGTACGAAATTAAAACATTACATAAACTTCAAATATTAAACATAGTACATAAACCGTGAATATTAAAACAATACATAAACTACGATTATTAAAGACGCAAACATACGAAAGTAAAACATTACATAAACTTCGAAATTAAAACTAAAAGTTGAAACCCCACTTCTCTTTCATCCCCGCTCTAACCTCGTCCATGGCTCTGCGTGCATCCCCAGTCAAATGTTCATATGGCTGCATATAGAACATTAAGTCTTTTTGCTTTGCTTTATATTCATTCACTTCCACTTCCTTCATTTTTATCTCCATCCATTCAGCCCGTTCTTTCCTCTTCAATTGATTGTCACGTTCGACTTGCTGTGCCATCTCCGATATCATCATCTTAGCCAAATCCTCTTCATTAATAGTGTAACACCCCCGTTTTCGATATACGCAGCGGAATATAAGTTTGGGGTGTTATTTCAAGGATCACAGTCATGAAAATAGAAAACGACTCGAAAAGAGACGTTTTAAATATAATTGTAATCATTCATTATTTAAATCAGAGTACATAATATAGGTCCCAGAGGGAGGTTCGGACATACGTTATAAAAGTTACATTATTTGCTGAATGATAACATAGTGGACACTCTTATTATAAAAAGAAAGTCCACAGCCACTCCGTGCCAAAGTCATGCTTCTAGTTACCTGAGATAAAACATGCTAAAAATTCAACACAAAGGTTGAGTGAATCCATAGCGTTTAAAGTTATAATAAGTTTTGAACACAAGCTAAATAAAAGAAATCAGTTATATCACAATTCGGAATATTGCACTAAACCTCATGACACGCAATGCGTTGACAGTTTCCAGTCTCACTAACATAATAAAAATGAAAGTGGTTTGCCCCCAAGATTAGATTTCAAATATAATGCATCTGTCTAACCGGCTACCACAAAGATATCCATCCGATTAGTACAAATGGGTCGTCAGGCCAATAGATCTATTCACATATTCGCGCTCACCCAGCAGGTAACTAATGGTGCATGATACGAGGGACTTTTAAATAATAAATATAAATAGGGAACAGTTAACTTAGTGCAATAACAATCAAGAAAATACTTGTGTTCGGTTTGGTAGCATGTATCTCCCCACAAGTTTGGAAAACATATAAAGAAAAGTGGGACTATGAACTCACCTTGATAGTCTGGATGGAAAACAAAGTTTAAATAAAGTTGATAAACGTCTCCGGCACGCAACCTGGTTCGTTATGTCAAATTTCAGTAATCGTTTCTGAATATATAAGTTTTATTATTCGTCTCGTAACGTTTTCGGTTGTCGATTAAATGTTAATTTTGAGACAACATGAAGTCTCTTCAAAAGTTATAAGATTTATCTCATTTCTTATTTTTTATGTTTTCGTTCCGTCTGTTCGTTAAATATATATTTCGTTAGTTTGTTATCGAGATAAACGTAGTTTAGTTTATTAATCAAATCGAATTATATATAATAATAATAATAATAATAATAATAATAATAATAATAATAATAATAATTAGGAAATGTTACGCTTTCTCCCTTATAGTTTCTCATATTGAAAATTTATACCCTTGAACTTTCGTAAAATGACAATTTTTACCCTTCAACTTTTATGAAATTACAAGTTTTACCCTTCAACTTTGGTCAAATGACAGTTTCTACCATATAGTTTCGAAATTGACACTTTTTACCCCTGAGTTACAAGTCGACAGCAGGTCAAGTCCAAGTTATAATTCTATTTAGAGTTTTGGCAAAAATTACCCTTGAGACTCCCAAGTCGTCACACCCGACGTCCTTATTTCATTAAAAAGCGTTATATGTTACGGGAAAAGGCGAGACTTTTTACGATTCTTTTGTAAACTTTATTTTCAACTTATGAAGAGCTTATTTACAGCTTATGGGCTGATCATTCGAGCTTATGAAGCTCGAATGATTTAATTTGTTATGCGTTCGAGTGGCAGGAAAAAGGCAGAAAAGAAAAGCGAAAATCTTTACGAATACTTGGTCATTTTACTTCTTTCTTTTCCTATAGTTAGACAGCTAGGTGATCTTGGTTTTGACAAAAATCTAGAATTTTTAGAGTTAGTTTAGTGGTCGAATTTGGGGTTCAAAGTCTGGGGTCTGATCGGTTTTGCGACAGAACCAAAAAGAAAGAAAACGAAATGGTTTTTTTTTTTATTTTTGAACTTATGAATTTTTATTCTTAGCATATTTACAGTATGACTAACATACTTAAACTATTTTTAGCATGTTTTATCAATTCTTGGTTTGTACATAATAATAAGAGGGTGTTTGTTTGGTTCGATAGAAAGAAAAAGAAAACAAAATCAAAGGTTTCTAGTTCTTGAGTTCAAATATTGTTTTAGTATATGTAGTTATCATTATTTTAGCATTTCTAATCCATCTTTAACATATTTTCTAAGTTACTTGTTAATATATATATATATATCTACATATTATATATAACAGGATGCGTACGACGTCATCAAATGCATGATTGATGAATAAGCGCTGGATTGATGAGTAATCATGCTCTTATTCCACCTAAGCAGTCCACCTAAGCAAAGTTTGACTGAACAAAATTCGTGTGTTGACTTTTAATTCGGAAATTTTAAAAAGGATTCTAAATATTCGAACTTGGGTTGTTTACATAGCTTAAGTATACGTCAATGTTACCATTAGACCAAGTTATATTTTGTGATATAACTCGCACAAAAAATAACTATAATCTTCTTCTTTGATTACCAGGCGGAATATTTAGGTGGAATATTTGGAATGGTATATGTATTTTCTAAACATGTATCCCGGATTTTTTTAAAAGATATGTTTAATTTTAATTTGTAGAAGATATAGTTTGAAAGATAAGTTTGGAATGTATTTTGTATAAATCTTTTGTTCCCATATTTAAGATCAGAGTTCTACCCTATCACTATATATACATCATATATACATCATATATATACCTCATATTATAACGTTTTTTATAAACTCAAAAAAAGAATAAACTCTATTGATAATAATATAGCCATTATGCACGGCCAAAGACACTCTGCAAGGCTTGCAAAAGGAACTGACAAGAAGAACATGAGTGCTTCTTTGGGAGGTATGTTTTTTACATGTAATTTAATCATTAGAATGTAATTTAATCATTAGTTTGCTAGCACTGCCAGACTCTATTGGTAGTACTGCTCGATGTACATGATACTGCTTATGTGTGTTTGTACTGCTGGAGATACTTGATACTGCTTATGTGTGTTTGTATTGCTCGATATATTTGATACTGCTTATGTGTGTTTATATTGTTTGTTAATAAACGATGGTGCATGTAAATATTAGCTTGATTATACAGCAACAACATAAAAATTACAATATTAAAAACTATTAATATAAATTAACAATATAAGTAATACATTAATGAGGATAGCATATGTTATGTAAATAATCTGATGTTTTAACACATGAATGTTTTTTAACGAATAATTTATTCGTAAATTTGTTATAATCTTATTTATGTTGTTGTTGGATCAATCTAATGCCTTATTAAAAACTATTAATATAAATTAACAATATAAGTACTGCTCGATGTACATGATACTGCTTATGTGTGTTTGTACTGCTGGAGATACTTGATACTGCTTATGTGTGTTTGTATTGCTCGATATATTTGATACTGCTTATGTGTGTTTGTATTGTTTGTTAATAAACGATGGTGCATGTAAATATTAGCTTGATTATACAGCAACAACATAAAAATTACAATATTAAAAACTATTAATATAGATTAACAATATAAGTAATACATTAATGAGGATAGCATATGTTATGTAAATAATTTGATGTTTTAACACATGAATGTTTTTTAACGAATAATTTATTCGTAAATTTGTTATAATCTTATTTATGTTGTTGTTGGATCAATCTAATGCTTTATTATATGAACGTCTTTATATATTGATTATAGTTCCTGATGCAAATACAAGCAATACCATACAGAAGAAACATACTAAAGCCTCTTCACAAGGTATTCTATTCTTATATAGGTTTTCGTGAATCCTACATTAATTTGTTTTAATTTACCATATAAGTTTATGATTTGTATCCACCTTCAGATACAGGCTCTGGCAGTCACGTTCATCCTAAAACCCCTTCACAAGGTATTTTGTTGTTGTATATGTCTTTCATGTATCGTATATTAGTTTGTATTGTTTTACCCTGAAAGTTGTTGATTCTGTATTTGGTAATCATCCATATCATAATTTTGATACAACAGGTACAAGATCAACCAACCATGTTTCCGATGTTGTTACACGATCAACAGGTATTAGCTTCATCAATGTTTTATTGCAGTAACTTTGTTGATATTTTATTTTGTACATTTTACATGATGTTTATACTATGTTACTTAATTTATAACTGCTAAATTAGTAGGAAATATAGGTTTGGTTCAGCCATCTTCTTCGTCTGAATTGGATAATTCCATATTTCAAAGTGATACACCCCGTAGTATATCTGGAACAGTTGTTTCTGATGTCGTTGCTAAAGCTAGAGGTAGTACATTGAACATTAATTTTTTTATTTAATACAGTAATACATTGTATTTATACAATCGTAATTGTTCCAGCATCTAAACCACCTGAAAAGGGCAGATTTGGCCACGTCTCATCATCTTTTGAGTCACAACCATCTCATGAAGGTAACATGTTTCTAAACTGATCGTGTTCATATTATAAATTGTGATTATAGTATACACATTAAGTATGTTTGTACATTCTAAATTGCGGTAAATCTATATCCATTGAATAATAGGAGCTGTTCGATCATTAAAAAGGAAATCTACCAGTCAATCAAGCTGTTTTGAAACACACTCCACGTATGAAAACTCTAGGATTGATTCTTCCAACTTTCAATCTCAATCAGGTATGAATATTTGTTTATAAAAACCCGCACCTTTATTGTTATATGTTATACAACAATTTGTTTTGTTATTGTTGCTAGGGCGACAAACTCAAAAGGTGATTCTAAAAGATTTGCTTATATTAGAAATCAACAAAAAGATTTGAGGTACCAATCAACATCTTCGGACGCACCTTCACATCGGAACAAAAAAACCGTTATGCATACATCGTCTTATGGAAAATTTCCTTCAGGTTTTGTACAAACATTCTGGATAATGTCTGTTCCAGATTGCTTATTTTATATAAATAACATTGTCATAATATGTATGTATATTTTAAATATATTGTTTGTTAATAAACGATGGTGCATGTAAATATTTTGTTGGTATTGTGTTTTTAGGATCTAATTCTCATCCAAGTAAAAACAATGGAAAGAGTATGTCCACAATTAAAAGTCCTAAGCCAGGTTTATTTAAAATGGTTGATTCATTATACATGTTTCATTTTAATGTGATATAAAAAAAAACAGCTTTTTCTATATATATATTTTTTTAATTTTTTTAGCGGTGAGAGAGAGAACAATGACTCTCATTAAAGATGTCAGTCCGATGAATGTGAACATGGCCATTAAAGGAAGATGCATCTCCGTATGGCATTCACACAAATTTCACGAAGAACACGATCCTTACAGTCTTGACTGTGTTTTCCAGGATGAAGAGGTATATCAGATGAAATTAGTAAATACCTATATTTGTGTATATTTATTATATATGTTAAATTGATATTTGAACTATATGTACAGTCGAACCGTATCCAAATCTATGTCAAAAAAGAGTTTATGTTTAAATTTGAACCTCTTTTACGAGAAGGTCAATGTTACATAATCTCTAATTTTGGAGTAGCAGAGAATGCCGGAAGGTTACCTTTGTTACCAAACCAGTGGAGAATATCTTTTTATAAAGGAACCGAGGTTACCCGTATTGATCACATCGACGACAACTTTGTTGGGTTCGTTAACGCCACTTTAATTCAAATTGATGATGTAGGCAAGCGTACGACAGACAACGTTAACAGTGTACCAGCGACACTGGATGACGAAACACCAGCTAATGATCTTAATAATCAAGAGGAGCAAGAAGACAATTAATTTACATATAAATGTTAAATTTATAGATTTATGCTGTTGGTGTTAACGGATATCGAACTACTCCAATTTGTAATAAGCGAAAACCACGTGATCCGTATGTATGCAAAATATTCAATGAAGATGCTGATTTACATGATACCAATAACGAGGTATTATATAAAAATTTTAATGCGTAGTAATTTGCATTGTAGTAAACATAAAATACTTAATGGTTTTTATTTTTGGATGCTCTGTTTAGGTTGTTTGTTTAACACATAACAATCGGAGATTGTCAAAAGTGAAACCCGGGACCCGTAAGAACGGATGCAAGTTTGATTATTATGAAAATCAAACTGATAACAAGGTATTTTCATAAAATTTTCATTACGTCGAACTCAACTATTATAAAATCTAAATATCAATCTAATAGTTGCAGGCTGATCAAACAACACATAAACGGTTTAGACCAACTAAAGACAACAAGTTAGTTAGCAACGATATTGTTTATGTTGTTTCATCAGATGATGAAAAAATACAAAAAACACGTGACAACAAAGAGGTATAAAAAATGGTTGTAATCCATATTATGTGATACTTATTAATCAGGGGAACTAACAACTTTTGCATTACTTGCAGCCTCTCCCACCTATACACAAACGCCATAGGCTTGCTAAAAACGGCAAAATAGTCAACAACATAATTGTTGACCTGGATTCATCAGATGATGGAAAGCCACAAGCAAGCAAAGTTGTAGATCTAACTTCGATTGATGATAAAAAAAAGCGATCAAAGCGTGTGGAGACTATGACTGCTAATCATCCTGGGGGAAAAAACCCATTGGTAATAATAATTTATGTTTGTACATTATATTTCTATAAAACATATATGTTAAACGAAACATCCTTGCTAATCCCACATTATTAAGCTAACATATACAATAAGGTAAACCAAACAGTCCACATAATAGATACTCTGTTGCTAAGTACTAACTATATTTTTGGTATGTAGAAACCCATTTTCTCACGGAACTATATGCTATATGATGAAGATACGGATGATGAACATGATAACAACAACAACGTATCTGAAACAGGCATGTGTGTCAATATCAATGCTCTCAAAGAACCCTCTTACCCCACGCGAGATTGTAAACCTAAATATACTATCCCTGATGAATTTGTTGTTGAAGACTCTTCCACAGGTTGTTTGTTAAAAAAAATTTATTATTATTTGTGTTTGTAAATTGTTAAACATGTTTTAAAATAATAGTTTGTTTATATAATTTTATAGTCGATAATTTCATAGGCGACTCAAGATATACATCTATTGATGACGATTATGATGAAGATTACCAATCTAACATGGTTGACAATAACGTGTGGGACGAGATGCCTGATATCGATGGAAAAGTACACGGTAGAATCATCCACATCAGCGATGTTGACGAAGAAACGTGGGAAATAAATTCAGCCGCGTATAGTGTCAGTTATGACTCTAACGACGATGATGTCAGCAACTTTATCAATGACAGATCTACTGATTATGAAACAACCAGTGATGATGACAGCAAAGATGAATTATGAACAAATGGAACACGATTTCCCGTGTTATCATCTTAGATTATTTACAATAAATACTTAAGTTTCATGTTATCATTTTAGATTATTTACAATAAAGACTTATGTTCTAATTTTTTAATAAATTAACCTCATTACTTTTCACATGACACTTTGCTACTTAAGCATTAGATGTTTATTAACTTTGTTTGCGTGAAATCATACCGCCAGAGTATGAAATAAAATCAAATATCAGCAAAACACTCGAACTAATCAACAAACAAATACAAACCAAACTAATAAAAAATCATATCCATTTAAACTCTGGTAAGACAGAACATGGTACTGTCAATGTCAGTGATGTAATAAAACATGATACTGCCAGTGTTGAAGGTTAAAAATCATATTCCTTTAAACTTTGATGGGACAGAACATGGTACTGCCATTGTTACTGATGTAACCGAACATCATACTGCCAGTGTTCAAGGTGCTCTAATAAACGAGATTTCATCCCTAAAATTACACATAAAATAATTACTTAAGTTAATTATAACATACAATTAAACCCAAAAAACTAAACCGTGTTCTATTGCTTTTGTATAAAAGTAATTATACTTTATTATGTTAAATGTAACGAAATTAAGGCATGATTTAAAATTAACGAAATTACAAGTCATGCCCGCCCATTGGGCGGGCTTTGAAGTCTAGTATATATATATATATATATATATATATATATATATATATATATATATATATATATATATATATATATATATATATATATGAATTAGGGTTTGTGTTGGTTTGGTTCGAAAAAGAGAAAAAGAAAGGAAAAATCAAGCTTTTTATCATAGTTTCTTTTTAGGGCATACTTAGTGATATTTTAAGAGTATGATAAGTATGTAAAAAGGAATGAAAAAGAACTAGAATACTTACCTAGCTATATTAATCGATTAGAGAAAGTTTGTGGCGAATTGGAATTGGAAATGGACACAAGAGTATATTCCTTCTTCTAAGCTTCTTATGGTTCCTTCTTAGCTTATGTTTGAGTGTTTTGGCAGTAGGGAAGTGAGTATGTGGGCTGTGGTGGTGGTGTTCGACTAGTTTGAGAGAAAAATTGAAAGTGGTGATCGAATATTTATAGGGAAGGAATATTAGGGTTTCCTTGTGTTTCTAGGGTTTTGTTATTTTTATATGTTGTTATGATAGTTTAGGGTTTCATATAAAAATCTTATTAGATAGAAATGTTCAGTTTTTAAACGTACGTTAACGAATTAACGTAAAGTGGTAAATGGGACATCATAAAGTTTTAGATCAAAGATGTTTATATAGATAAACATTAAATAAATTAAGGTTGGGTTGCGTGCGAGCACGTTTATCGAGGATATGATCTACGTCACATTTGATAATAGTTATAATTAGATAAAAAAATTCTACGTAGAAAAAGATAAATATTAGAATATTATAATTATATATTGAAATTCTTACAGTGGTTACAAATAGTTGTCGACGATCTCGACTTATTCACACCTTTTTTCTTCAAAGATTTCGCTTGGTCCCTGCCCATTGGTCTTGGAAGTTCTTGCACCTCATTTTCCTCGTCATCTCCACCGGCATCATCATTGAGGTTTATACTTTCTCCTCCACTCTCTTGGTTGAACGAACTAGACCCAGATGACTTGTATCTCGTGGACCTTTCATTTGCTTCCTTTGATAAAAAAGTTGGAACTTCAGTCTCATTCCATTTCTGACATTTCCTTAACTGCTCCCAACAATGTTTGAGTGTGAACTTTACTCCGTATTCAGCTTCATAGTTTATAGTTGCCTTATTGTAGTGATCTTCATCTCCGGCTCCACTAATAGGCTGCATACGCATGAGGTTATTATACACTCCACAAAAACGAGCCACATTCGGCTGCATCGTCTTCCATTTCCCAAGAACCATATCGTACCCTCGTCGATCTGAATTTGTTTTGCTCGCTAGGCACGCCTGTACAGCAGACCAAAATCCATTCCCCTTCCTCGCGTTACCTTTGGCAGCATCTTCGGATACATGAATCCAAGCTTTACACAACGCAATTTCTTCTTCTAGGACCATGGAATGTTCCTTAGTGGCTCATCGGTTTGAGCCGGCTGTGGCCTCTTTTGGCGTCTTCTCGGCTTCGCTGTAACCGGTGGTGGTGACGGGGCTATGGCCTCGGCGGGAGATTCTTCACCTTGAGTGTTTTGATAATAAGTCTCATCAAATTGAGGTGAGTACATATCCTCATTTCGGAATGCAGAAACGGGATACATGGGTTGTTGGGTATGAGGTTGTGATGATGAACCACCAAATTTGGTTTGTGACATATCAAATGGGTACGAGTTATGTTGGCCCGAGAATTGGCTAAACGTGTTTTGTTGGTGTTGTTGTGAGAATTGGTTAAAGGATGGTGGTTGTGGGTATGGATTACGGTATGGTAGGTTTAGGTAGGCTTGGTTATAATATAATGATTGTGGTCGTAAGTTGCATTGTGGGTTTGGCGGGGGCGTATTTCCTAGATTGAAGGTTCCTTCGGGTGTCGGGGGATTGCATTGATTATTTCTTCGTCGGGTACGATTGATGTTTCGGGGAGTGTTTTATTGAGACATTTTTATAAAAAGAGTGTAAAAGATTTGAGATTGTGTTTAACAATGGTGGGTTTTGTGTGTATTTATAGAAGAAAATTTTGGGGTGTTGAATTTATTTATTTATTTATTTTTTTGAATCCGTTGCATACTAACGTTAATATAGTACAAGTGGGACCCGAATTTTGTGTATTGCTGCAAGGTGAAGGGATCACCATAAGTATTCTTATTATGTGTGTGTCGCGCCTGACTCGAGGTGGCAGACAAGGCTTCAGCGCGTGAAATGGAGTTGGATGGTGAATGGATCATCTCCCTTGCCATAGCCTTACTTGTCATTACTCAGTTATCCGCGCGTTGCGACGACATGTACCATAAAATTTAATTTATTTACGATCGAATGTAATACCAAAAAATAGTTACGACATCAACATAAGTATTATCTTACAAACATATATATTAAAATAAAAATGTTATTTCAAAATGAGATATAATATATCATACACAAAAATATGCCAACAATGAATATGCATAATTGATTTACTTAGTAAAATATGTTTTTCCGTTCAAAAAAAGTAAAATATGGTTTCAACAGTTAAATCCATTCAACAGTATTTTTTATCTTTCATATTCTTTAGAATGAGCTTCATTAAACATTCAACAACATTAGTTTCATTTTTTATCTTATTTATAAGGTAATCAAACCTTTGTTATTATCAACAACGGTGTGAGAGATGTCCCCGTTAATGATTTTGCTCAATTTTTATATTCTCTTTGCATGCGCTTTGCATAACAATCTCTATTTTGCTATTTGTGTTTTTCTGCATTTTAATTGATACATGCGATATGAATAGATTAAATGTATGGGCACCTTTTTATGTTGAGAAAACGGAGGTTATGTTCGGATTCAAATTTTCAACTCTCCCCGGTAGGGCTGTAAACGAACTGAACGTTCAATGAAAATTTCATGAACCGTTCGGTAAAAAGTTCGTTTATGTTCGTTTATTTATTAAATGAACGAACATGAACAATATTTTACGTTCGTTTAGTTAAATGAACGAACATGAACAAAGGTTGCGTCCGTTCATTTATGTTCGTGAACGTTCGATTATGAGTTCGTTAACGTTCGTTTATGTTCATTTATTTATTTATGTTCGTATATCATATCTTTTAATTGTATAATTATAAAATTTGTTTGTTTAAACAATACATCACTTATAAAACAATATATTTTACATAATTAAAAAAAGTTTATGTTTGTTTGTCTAATTTCATTTATGTTCGATCGTTTATGTTCATTTAGCGTTCGTTTAGTGTCTTAATGAATGAACATAAACGAACATGAACAACTCATTTTCTTAATAAACGAACATGAACAAGAAAATTCGTCCGTTTAAACGTTCGTGTCCGTTTATTTGTCCGGCTAAAATTAAATAAACGAACATGAACAAAGCTCCGTTCATGTTCATCCGGTTCGTTTACAGCCCTACTCCCCGGTCTCATTTCAAATTATAAGAAAGATAAACAAAATGATATGTCGTTTAATTCTTTGTCGTGTTTAATAGTCACACATAATATGTATTTAGCACAAGCTTTAAGAACACTTATACGCAGAGTACACAATTTAGGAATATAATACAAGTTATTGTATAAACAAATTTTGATTAAAATAAGAAATTAATTTTGGATTAAAAAAATAAGTCATTCAATGAATTAATTGCTACGTGTGTTAACTTATGAAATCATTTGATGAATTCAATAGATTTAATTTTAAAATAAGGTATAATTTAGTAATTTTAATATGTTGAATTTTCAACAATTAAACATGACGTTCATACTTTATATATGTAGTATAAAAATACCAATTAAACACCACTTGTATTCACAAATTTTCAAATCTGATATTGACAAAAGTGTTCACAAAGCACAAAAGTACAGAATTCAATATAGGAAATGGACAAATACGCGTGAACAATTTAATGATGATATATCAAAGTACAGTTCGTCAAATACAGCAACAAGGATTTCGTTATTGGGATATCAAATAAGGGTGAGTTTATCCACACCCTCTCATAGGGAGCGTATCCAATCATTAGATGCATCGCTGGCTTGTACAATGTACATCGCGAATTGTACGGTTTGACCAAACCCTCTCTGATGTAACAACATGGGGAGTACACATCCCATGAGATAAATTGTCCAATTAGTACTTTTGTAACAAATGACGTTTTAATATACACTTTTGCCAACATGTGCTTACTTCACACATGTTAACGTATGAATACAAATAAATTGAGTTTATTAAAACTGAAAATTATTTTTATATATAGCAATCTAGCAATTTAATAAATTGAGTTCATTACCGTTAATTTAAAATAAGACACTTGAATTGAAGGTTAAACTAAAGAGAATTGCATCAAGGTTTTATACGATTTCATTATAGACGATGCCTAATATTACATTTGTTGGGATCTTTTTGGCCTCCCTCCCATGGCCACTGTAGAAACCATTTAGGGCGGGTCGGGTCGTGGATCGGATGAACAGCGCACAGTGTACTGTAGCTACAGGTTTTTTTTTTAAAGAAACTTGAATAAAAAAAATCCCGCGGCAACGCGCGTACGCGAATTGCATCAAGGTTTTATACCACCTCATTATAGACGATGCATGACAGTAAAAAAGAAGCCCCGTTTCATGAACCCCATGAACCCATGAAAGAACACCAGAAGCAAAGTCCGAAACCATACTACGGAGTATAACTTAGAATAACCATAAATCATAATGAGCAATACTAGTTTGCTCATCCTCTATAGATTGCATTCTGCAATCAAACATGATGGAATTGAAAAGACTAACAAGTTCTTAACTTAGTAGCCATGTTTGGTTCATAACTACTGTAAAAATGCGAGGAACGGAACAAAAAAGAAACAGAAAGTTCCATCACCACCTCACGAGATCAAAGCCTCCCTCATGGATGCATAGCAGCATGGGTGCATATTTTAGTTGATTGGAAGAGATCGAACCACTCTAGGTCTCACAGGCGTCTTGGAAGGACTCACTCTTCAAGAGTTAGAAAGTTGTATTTGTTAAGTATCGTGTTCCAGCTCATTAAGACTTTAAGTAAACAAATACTGCAAGTATATAAGGAAATTTACCTCACTGGTTGGGTTCCCAGTGTCTGACCACAACAATCCAATGCAATAATCGCACTCTCTGCCTACATCACAAATCATCCAACGTTAAACAAGAAATGGAAGAAAGGAAAAAAAAAAAAAAAAAAAAAAAAAGGAATAAATATCCAACGGCACATAGCAAGAAACCAAATTGGGTTTCACAAATAGTATGTTAAGGAGATTAATGTTACACAGACATACAGAATTCAAGAATAAAACAAATGCAAATTTTTACTATTACATGGTATACTGGTATATCACTTTTCTTTAATTTTGATGTTGACATATAAATAGGTTGATAGTTTATACACATTGGGCTTCCTCGATATTACGCTACACATACCGGAGTTGATAAAGTTTAGTTCAAGCAAGAAACTTGTACTCTCATCAAGTTTTCTCGTACGCCTAAGTAATAGCACAGTCGACTTTTACGAGTAACTTCTTGACTGGTCCCAAGTAATTCTCGTATAAGATGTATTAAGTAGTATTTGCACTATTCACCATGAAGGATATCTTGATACTAACTTCTATACGCATTATAGAATGCACACAGCAATCTATTATCTCAAAAGGGGCTAGTCACCTGTTCAGCCAGTCAACTACCAAAGGCAACACACAAAGAGATCAAATTTCCTGGTCGTCTTGCTATATTGATGTTACTTGACTTCAACTAATAAGTTATTTGTCGCGGCATAAGTAACGAAGAAAGAAGATAATTTTACAAGAAAGACAGAATAACCGTGATTTTGTAGGAAAGTTCGAAGGGGATCAAGTCTGGGCAGGTTCTTATATGAGACCATACTTCAAACATTGTGGGACTTCAAAAAGTGTGCAAAGACCTAAAGAGGATGAGATCCAAGGGCCAAATGGGCCCATTCACTAAAGACCACGTAACAAGAGTACTCTAGAGGGAGGCATGAAACAAGAGATTCCTAAGAAACTATTGGGGAAAAAATAAGAGTGAAAGGTCTAGTCTGAAATCTGTATTGATGCACAATATCACTCTTACACCACGGGCAATTTGATGACTATAACCCACCCCTAATGTTCGTCATCTTCAAGGTCACTCATTTAACAGGAACCAGCATCATAAATGATTAGCTTATCATATATACACAACCCATTTGGATTGGGCACTTTTAAAAGTAAGAAAGATGGTCATAAACTAAAACATCCATCACGATACAATAACGACCAACATGAAAACAATGCTTACTGAATCTGTTCTCAGCATTACAAAGAAAATTAGAACTTACCATCACAAACTCAACAAAAGCAATGCGTGTTGAATGAACATGATCTCCCAAAATCCTGATACGAGAGACCTTCACGACAATTTCAACATATGTTAGTACTCCCAAATAAAGTACTACGTAACTCAGAAAAAAAATAAAATATGAGCACTATCCTTACCTCGCCACATCTTGCTTCAAAAAAAATCTTGACCTCAGCTTGAGACACCTACAATCAAACATTTTTTATAATCTTTTTCTAGAGAAAGACTTTTTACTTGTGGCGTGTGTGTGTGTGGGGGGGGGGGGGGGGGGGGGGGGGTATTATGGAGAGATGAAAACTAAAAGAAGTTTCAACCTTTTTGTCAATATTTGTACAGTAGACTGTTCTTGCACACATTTCCTTTTCATCCTCTGACTGAATTTTAAATAATCAATAAAATAGATAGTAAATTACAAGTGAAAAGGTGACATCTTTGTAGACGAAAAAACTTTGTATAATAACATATAGTGAGTTAATCATACCCTAGGAAGGAATGTTGGATTCACAGGAAGGATTGCGGTTTTAGAGGGCAAGACCTTAACTTGAGAGAATCCCAGCATTATCCCAGAAAGATTAAGAGCTGCTCTTGCAGAATCTGCCACCATTCATAGAATCAACTAAGTTTCTTGGGCACATTAAATATTTACAAGAAATCTTTGAATAGGACAAAAGAGTGTTGGTGGATCAACCCGACCCGCCCCTAGTTGAGCCGAAATAAATACGACCCGTTCCTACCTGGACCTATTTTCACCCATCAACCAACCTGGCAACATTACACATCTGGCCATCTTGGCCCGTTACAAAAATTAAATCATTACAAATTTACTCTGTTTTCTTTGTGAAAAAAAATTTACTATGTTTAACTTACTCTCATCAGCAAACTCAACAAATGCAAAGCGAAGACGTGAATGTGGATCACCGCAAACTCGACAGTCCAGAACCTTCATAACAAAATGCCAGTTATTGACTCTTTAAGGATGAGACAATAAATCAGTACACAACATTACTAAGTAGATAGCATAGTCTAATTACAAGACCACAAATAACGTACATAATAAGAACTTAAATAATCGATCAACTGAACATAATTTAAAAAAATTTATATATATATTAACTACTACGGCGTATTAGAGAGCAATGGCTTACTTGTCCATAGGCACAAAACAGACCAGCAAGTCGTTCTTCAGTGACCTAAAATATTGATCCGTTATGGTAAAAATGATTACATTGACTAAAAGAATTAAACTAAACCAAGCTTTCTTACTCACATTATGATCAATGTCGGACACATACACGGTTCTCTTGATACTATCTTCTCTTTGAGATCGAAAAGCTCTTCCATTCAATCGTCTCCTACCTTGGCTATAGTTATTTCTCTTCTGACATAATTAAATTAATAGAATTTGAGAGCCTTAAAAAATATACAGTAACTAGTATATGTTATATAGGATAAGCGTCTTGAAATATTATATCCAAAACGTCAACAAGTGACAAATGAGAAAGCACCAAACTTATAAGAATTCGGTAAATTCCACTTTGTAAAAAATAGAACCATCGCGTTTTAATTGTTTTAACTCCATAAAAGCACCCATCAACACATATAACAACACTATTTTAGACATGAATATAAACTTTTGAATAGATAAACAGAACCTAACAATAGGTAGTTTTCAACTAAGGGGTCGATTTGATTATTGTAATTTCTAGCCACATACACAGGGGCGGAGCCAGATTTTTATGGTCGAGGGGCAAACTTTGATAATTTTTAGAAACTACACAACAAATTGGTTCGTTAGGAGGGCAAATTCCAAAAATAACCATATATTTTAGAAACTTTACACTACAATTTTTTTCGCTAGGGGGGTACATGCCCACCCTGCCCCCTCCAGACAATCAGATTTTATTTGGCTATAGTGAAACTGATTCTAAATTTCCAATTATGTAATTATTAATAGGGCGATAATCAGCTTAGCCGTTTAGGACTAGCTAGCCAACTGCAATAAAGTTACAAAACTGTTTCTCTATGTGATACAGTAATTTGGAGGCTCATTTTTACGTGTATAACCTTAAATAATCAAATTCTGTCAAAACACTGACTATAAGAGCACTTGGTATCATGACCTCAGGTCATGCCATAACTCAGTGCCACCTCAGCGCCACATCATAACTTTAACTCACAAAAAACACCCCTTATCATAACTCAACCATAACTCAAACATTTTGGGCCCCACTTTTCTTTAAAAAATAAAATTTACACACACACACAAACACGTGCCCTTAACTTTTGCATCTTAACGCTGAGTTACCATGGTAACGTGAGGGGTGACTCATGCCCTTAACTTAGACACACGGTATCATAACTCAAGCATAACTTGAGTTAAGGCCATGCCACATAAGCAATAACGCATGAACAAGGGCAACATACCAAAGGCTCTAACAACTGACTATCTACCAACAACCAGAAAGAAAAGAAAAAATAAAATAAAAATAAGTATATGCTGTAAAGAATCTTAAACCTAAAAGGATCACGATTGATAAGTATGATAAAAGAAAAACATTAATCAGAAAACAAAAACTATAACCATAACATACCCTTCGATTATTCCCATCTATAGGAGAAGTAATATAAAAAGCAGGTGCAAAGCAATTCAGAGGTGTTTGCTGATCACCATTGCGACTATTTGGCGAATACGAAGACGGAAAAAACTCTTTAGCCATTGGATTCAACTTTAAATTAGACAAAATATCAGCAATTTCTTGCATTTTCATATCTGATTTTGTATCAGAATGAGACTCACTCTTATTCACAACAGAATCATTAACATTAACAGCATCAATAACCTCAGACTGATCAACAACAACATTAACAGTTGATGTTGGTACTAAAGATTCCTCAGATATTTCAGGACCAGCAGCCATCCTAAAACCCCAAATTCCTTAAAAACCCCAAAAATATAAAAAAGATTTAACTTTTTTAAGAAACAAAATCAAAAGATTAAATCTTTTTAATCAAGAAAGGTTTAAAGATTAAATCTTTTTAATCAAGAAAATGAATTGCTGAAAAATGAAGCAAACCCCAATCCCACTTTTTACTCTATAATAGTAATAAAAAAGATTATAAAAATTAAAAAGATGAAGATATCAAAAAGTGGATTCTTTTTTTATAAAGACAAGAATAAAGGAATACCCATTTTTAGAACAAATATTAAAATGGTAAAAAAGGTGTTAAAATTGAATTGTAAATAGAGAAAATATAAGGGTTTTGTGTATATGTTGTTTAAAGGTTGTTGGCATACCTGTTAAGATTTCATTCTAGCTCTTAAGATCTTCCTATTTTACGATTTCATTAAGCAAAAACGAGTCGATTCTTCATAGGATCTTAGGATCTGGATCTGACCATAGGATCGTAAGATCTAAACCCGATTCAATCCTACTTCCCTTAAGTTAACTAATTAAAAAACTATAAATGAATGCATTTTGTCAATGTAAAACATTAAACGAAGCATATGGATGATTATAAATGTTTTATAAGAGTAAAATTTATAGATTTTAGATTAAAAGATCCATCGTCCTTAATCAATGATTAGATATTTTAGATTTTAAAGTATTAAGCTTTGCATTATCATATTATTATAACTTTCAGAACTCTTCTTTCTTCATAAATTTGTTATACAATCAACTTTGAATACAAATTACTTGACAAATAAGACTTTTAAACATTTAAGTAGGATATTTCGATCTCGATCCGATCTTACGATTCCGATCTTGCAAAGATAAAAATGATCCATAGTAAGATCTCGAACTTAACAGCCTTGGTTGTTGGGTTTAACTAACAAAAACAGTGAAATTTGTTAGGGGAAAAGGAAGGTGCATTGAAGTGAGTGATTTAAGTCTAGTTCTTTGTTTATTTTCATTCATAACTGCCTCTCTTTCGGTCAATTTAAGGCCATCTGTTTAGGCAGCTCATCCATCTATCTATACTTCTTCTTTATAAAAGGTTTAGAAAATTATAAATATAGTAGTTTTAAAAATTTTAAGATCAAAAATATTTTTATAAAAAGGAAGTTACTTTTGCTAAATATAAAAATTCAGCATACACCTAATTAATGTCTTAAATTCTCTTATAACATCCTCCAATATTGGTGCATCTCATTTAAAGCATATGAAGACTTGTAACAGCCTATTAAAATCAAGCCTTGCCCCAACCTTAAGTATACATACTGCACATAAGACTATCACACACCAAACACATAAAAAACACACACAACCCACTGACAAGTTCTCTTTCAGTCTATCGGCTCACTTACTTTCGCTACCACCGTCATTGCCGCTATGGGTGGCAATTTCTGACCCGACACAAAATCCGACCTGAAACCGACACGAAAATTAACAGGTTCGGGTGGAGCTAAATAGATTTCGGGTCGGGTTTGGACCGACCCATCTTACTCGTTTATTAAACAGGTCAGGTTTGGGTTGAGAATAAATTAAGTGGGTCGACCCGCCAACCTGTTTAAGATTTTTTCATAAATTAAAAATTATTTATATTTTATTATACGGGTTTAATGGGTTAAACGGGTCGACCCGCAAACCCGTTTAACTCGTTTAATGTGCCGACTTTTGTATTTAAAACCGGTTAAATGGGTCAACCCGAATTCCGTTTAACTTATTCAACCCATGTGACCTATTTAACCCGCCAAACTAAGTATATATACGGGTTAAATGGGTCAAGTTCAGGTTATGTGTAACACAGGTTAGGGTTGGCATAGCTGACCCGATGATTTAAATAGGTCAGGTTCGAGTTGGGATTTTCTGACCTACCAACCCGAACCTGCCAACCCGAACCCGACCCGAATTGCCACCCCTAATTGCCGCCACCACAAGACCCCTCCACCACCGGACCTTTGAAAAACATTTGCTAGCTACAAAAATATTCACCGAGTCCCCGCCGCCGCATTGCGCGGATACCCTTCTAGTCCAAATTAAAATTCTCTATCTCTAAATTTTTACATTCTGTTTAGTGTTAAATAATCAAGGAAAAACTGTAAAATTCTTTAATGTGATTTGTTTATTTTGATAAAAATAATAAATTTTAAAAGTTCTTGGAATGAATTATATACAGGAATCAAATAGTTTAAGCCTCTCTCAAAAACCATCTATGGTAAGGACTTTTTTGTTTGACTTTTCGCTAAACTTTTACTCCCTCCGTCTCATATTAAGTGTTCACTTTTTAAATGCATAAAGTTTTAGGAAAGTGGGGCCAACTACACTCTCCACCAATCAAATATCACTATTACCCACTAAAGTCTCTTCTCATTGGTTGAAAATATTCTCTGGACACTTAATTTGGGACATCCCAAGATTCCATTATGGACACTTAATATGGGACGGAGGGAGTATTCCATAATATGCAACATCATTAAAATGAATGAGAGATGATTTGTGCACTATTGTTTTTTGCTATATACCACTAAATTATACTAGTGATGCACATAGTACAACACTGCTATACATAATTTAGTGGTTGATGAAAAAAAAATAGTGTACAAATCACCTCCCAAAATAGATGGTTCTAATGAGTCTTCTGGCCTATTAAGAATGATTCATGTCAATATCATTTGTTTAAGTGAAGAAACCACATGCGCAAATGTTGTAAGTTTTTTGATGATCAATAACTCTAATATTTGATAGATTTTATAGCATCCACAATGCATGACTTTTTCATAAGTTTTTTACTATTTTGAAAAGTCTTTAGATGGCTTTTTATCATTGCAAGACATAGCTTTTCAAAAAGATTGGAGCATTGATTGATAAGCGTTTTGTATTTGTAAATTTTTTATTTTACACCCACCATAAAAGCTATTGCAAAAAAAAAAAAAAAAAATTGCATTGGAGTGATAGGTTTTTTCAAAAGCTTCTTACACCCACCATTTAATTATGTTGAGTAAAATGATTTGCATGCCTAAAACTTGTGCCTAAATACATGCATAACAATAGGACTGAGACATGTGGTAAGATGAAGAGTGGAGATAATGAAAGATAAAATGAATAAAACACATGTAAAGTAATGGATCGATTAGTCATGTTTTTAATCATAAATTTTAGGCATCCATATTACTACTCTTGTGTCAAATGCATCAAGTCTTTTATGACTTGATGCATTGTATAGAAACTAGAAGAGGGGTTGAATAGTTTCACCGTTTTAATTACGTTTTCAAAAATCTTTTTCAAGTTTGTTTAGAAAAATCTTTTAGATTCGAATTTTATGTGATATCAATACAACAATATATGAACACAACAATTAAAAGTAAGTAAAGGTAAAGGAAAGAAACGATCAAACCAGGACACGAAGATTTATAGTGGTTCGGCTACGAAGCTCACTCTTTGCCCTACTCCACTCCTCGAGTATCACACTCGAGAGTTTCACAAACACTATGTCAACACGCTCCCTTATGGCGGAACAAACCATACACCAACGCTTACACCAATTAACGACACTAAGCGGAATGTCGAGTCCTAATCCTAGCCAGAACCAATCTACACGATATCACACATGATATCAACCACAACACACTACACAATTTGAATCAACACCAAGTCCGAATCAACACAATACACGATTTCGAGCTTACACGCAAGTCGGATCTTACACAAGAATTGAGATACAAGGAATGTAGATTGAGGAGAGGAACGTAACAAAGGTTACGAGGTGAAAGACTATTTTTCAACACTTTGTTTCTTGACGAATACGAGCATTCTTCTCTTGCACTTGGAGGTAGGATGAATGTGATCACTTGTAAACAATTTACAACACGTTAATGTGATCAAAGAAGAGAGTTTAGAATAATTTAGGAAGACAACAAGTTTTAGTGCTCAAGAGGTAAATTTTTCTGAATGGAATAGTGCAGTATTTATAGGCACCAGGAGGAGCGGGTACGGTCCCGTAAACATTGGACGGTCCTGAATATATAAGGGACCGTCACCTTAAGACGCTCCTATTTTTGTCCTGGTGTGGTGAAAGTTTATATGGTGAAAATTTATCTGATTTGGGCGGGAAAACTAGATGTTAAAGAATTTGAAATTCAAATTTATTTTGTATTAAAACATTTATGTATAATTACAAAAATACTTTTGTAAAAATGTTTTGTCACATAAAAATGTGAAGTTTAGAGAAAAAATAAATTCTTTGATCACTTAACTAAGTTTGTAGATTGTTTGTTCATACCTTAAGTGATGTTGTAGTTGAAACGAATTTTCTCGATTAGAAACTTATTAAACGTAGTTTTATGTAACGTGTTTTTATACTTTGTGATTATCAAAACGTGTAGAGACCAAAAAATGCAAATGACGTTTTTGACATTATTTGTATTAAGAATTTCCCCCCTTTTTGATGATTACAAAATATAAACTCATTTTAGGTAAAATTATGTGTTAATAAGTTATTAATGAGTTTTCGTTTACTTCTCCCTCTTTTTGTAGAATAAAAAAGGCTACGTCGATGTGTAGAGAGGAAAGAAATCGAAGGTGCTAAGGCTCCCCCTTGCTTAGTGCTCCCCCTAGATGAGGGCACCGAGGAATCGATCGATGGTATTTTTCTACAAAGACGAGTTAGAAGACAGGTGCAAGAATACATATATGCAACTCACAGAAACAGATAAGAAGAAGAGAGGAGATAGAATCAGAGCACTGGGACGATCCTTTAAATACCTGGACGGTCCCTTATATTTAGGGGACCGCCAGCTTATTTAGGGGACCGCCGTCAGTGGGTTAGAAAAACGAGACAAAATTTAATAAGCATGCATACATTCATTTAAAGGAAAATAAGGTCATACGTAGAGTATGACTTAGTACAAAAAAAGTCCTACATGAAATTACTAATCCTAGTCTAGTCTCTAGGATAGCTAAGAGATGGTCCGGTCTTATTGTAGAGCATGCGTGATGCCTAATGCTTGCGGAGAAAAGGTGGTGCGAGGGTGTTGTTAAAAGGAGGTGGAAACCCGGAAGGCAAGAGGAGAGATGTGATGAAGTCTAGGTCATTTTTGAGTTTTTGGAATAGGTTACGATTGTGAATACAACAAACATAATAGACACCATGAGAATTAACTTGATCTAGAGTGGGATGAAGATTGGTGGAAGGATGTAGTTTTTAGGCAAGGATTATGTTTAAAAGATTCAAGTCAACAAGATGATAGAATTGTTGAGCCATTATTGAGTGAGGGGTGGTAGGATTTGTTACTTGAGGTGGATGTGGTGGAAGTGGTGGTGGTAAATGGTGGTCATTTGGAGTGAAAG
>CP139507.1:399033874-399207936 GCA_021014915.2 Artemisia tridentata subsp. tridentata
ATTAATTACAAATCGGATTAACTAATTTATACGATTTACACATTAAACCCTTAAGTTACATATTTTACGAAAAACACCCCATATTATATTTTATACGAAACTTCCCTGGTCTAAAGTATATTACAAAAATAACCCACGAATTTAATTAATTACAAAACACCCCCTTTATTTACGAAACCCAATCGGTAAACCTTTAAAACACATAAACCCTAACCCTACTTGTCACAATCATCATCCAATCATTAAATCATCATTAAAACATCATTAAATAACCAAATCCATCCCAAAAACCCTAAACCTAAAATCATACCCCTTGTTTTTTTTTTTTTTTTTTTTTTTCGTTTTCTATATAAATCCGATATATAAAATAAATCGACCAAGGGTTATTAAGGCTTTAACAAATCGAAAAAGTATTTTTCCAGAGTTAGATGTGTCGCATAGAGCTCAAATAAAATAGGTTTGGAACCCAGAAAAATCGTATGGCTTATTATGGATTTTATGTACGTTTTAGCCCTTTAAAATTATAGCGATCAAAGTAGCATGCATGGTTCGATTAGACTAATTTATTTGGAACATATATGATGTAAATAACGTAGGAAAAATACCAGGAGAAGCTTAGGATGATCAGATGAAGCGAATGAATAATACACCTCTCGGATTAGCTATCGACACAATAAGATTACCCACGATTGAACGAGCAAATCCACGACCTCCAAACTATTTTTCTAGCCTTCCTTAGATGCAGATGAACTCCAAAAAATTCCCAAAAGCCTCCAGAAAAATCATAGGAATGAGAGAGAGTTTTGTGTGTTTATAATTAGGGTTTCGGTAAAGAAAAAGGAATGAATTATGAAACCGTGTATATTAGGGGAGGGCAGGCAATATTTTCGGTCCAAGCAAAGTATAAAGGATCAAAATACTGATTATGAAGATCTCCTAATTTTATTTGTACTTATCTTTGATTTATTTGATTTATATTCAATTTTAAATAATAATAATAATACATAATAATAAGGTCGGCCATGTATATATTTTGTGTGTGATCATATAATTTTTGTACTTTACAAAATGTTAAAATGTAGTAGTATAAATTACTTTGCTTCATATCTTGCTTATTTCCAAAGGTTTGGGATTAATTTGGCACTTTATATGCTTATTAATCAAATTTTAAGGTTACAAGGGCAATTTGGTCTTTTTGCATGTTTTAGATTTTTGGGTATTACAACTTCTTCCCCTCTAAAAGAAAAATTTCGCCCTCGAAATTTGAAGTCGCAAGGTTAAACGAAGTTGTAGCAAACCGCAAAAGGTCGTCACAAACATTCTCACGCCCGAGGAGGTTCTTCCAAAAAGATCTTCAGACCAAATAGTTTCTCATGACTCGAATCAAAATGAGGTGGGTTCAAATTTCTCAGAAGGAGGCAAAATAAGCTGATTCTGATCAAAAGTCCATGCAACATACAATGGACACTAGGCGAATCTTCTAGAAAGCTCCTATGGAATACGAACAAGATTTCAAATCAAATTAACTGTTTCAACAATAGAGAGCTCTACAAAGAGTTCAAGATTTATAACTGAGGCCAACGGAATGCAAAACGAGAGTCCAAAGTCATCCCGATATCTAACGAACGAAAATAGAGTATACGCAAAGGTAGAATGAACCTAAAGTCTCACTAATCACGGGTAATCAAATGGAGATTCAAATTCTAAACTTCTTAGGTACTCCCCAAGATATCCTATGTCCACAATGAGTGCACGTTATATGGTGTAAGTATTATCACGTTGATCAGGCGTCATAATACTAGCACCACATAAATATGCCTTCATGATGATCATACTTTATCTCGAGTCGTGAGCAAAACCACCTATCTTACTCCACCTAGTACTTCTATAGTCTCAAAGGTCAACAAGATCAAATGTCATAGTCAAGCGGGAAAACAAAACTATTCGCAAGAGTATCAAAATCCCAGATTGCCTAGCAGAAGTGAGGTACGCCGTCACAAGCATCATATCTTCCACAACTCGCCAAAATCTCTCAAAACAAAGCCATCACCGAACGTACGAAAAATGAACACGGAACTGAAATGCTACTGATGAACTCAAATAAGTACATTTTATTACTATCATTTATCCTATTAATTTGACTTGTTTTACTATATTATGTATGAGGATTGATACTTAATCATTTACTTTTGTAATTCTCAGGTAAAAACATGCATTTGGTGAAACTTAGCGATTTTGGACTAATTATGGAGCAAAACGTGCATAAAGTTGAAGGTCTACTGACATGGACAAGATCAAGTCAATTCTGCTCCAGATGCGCCGCATCTCACTCTCGACATGCGCCGCATCTCTATCAAGATATCACCAGATACGATCCAAGATACAAGAGGACATACGCCGCATCTAATCATGGAGTTACGCCGCATCTTCTGGCGGTATACGAATATTCCTGAATATTATAATCTTGGACCCCACGCGAAGTTAAGTACATGCGCCGCATCTACTTAGTAGATGCGCCGCATCTTCCCTCAGACAGAAACTATAAATACCCCGTAGACCAGACGAATTAAAAGTTTCGGAAAACCTAAAACCGAAGTTCGAACAGGAGAAACAAAGGACGAATTCAGTCAAGGAGGCAGCACAAGACACACCCAAATCAAAGATACAAGAGCTGTAAGAAGGTGCTGCATGTGTTTAATTCATTAAGTAGTTTTGTTTTATTGTGTTAGCAAACTTTAATTCATCAGGATTGGTGGCTTGTGTAATGTGACAACGAAAGATTGCACTCCCTTTAATACTTGCTTTCCCATCAATTAAAGTTTATATGTTGATGTCTTTGGTTACTACTTATTAGTGCATTGATAACCTCTGTGTTTATTAGTGGCTTGCGGGCATTTGACTGCGGGACATAATGTGGCTCCCACGGTTATTACTAAATTGATCACTTAGGAATAACTTTTAGACATAAGTAATCATTAAGGGTTTACTCGCCGATAAGATTAGGACCAACGAGAAAGGGTTAACTACATACACTTCATATAAAGCTATCAATAAAACAAGTGACAATCTACTTAATCATAAGGACAGCCCTCTTATTGTCTCAAGTATTTATCTGTGTACGTGTGTGCTACTTGCTGATTCGTGCCTATTGGTTTATTTTATTATTTAATTGCAACAAACCGTGCCAGTCTCTCAGGCTGAAACCCCCTTGCGTTAGGATATTAAAATACTGATTAGAATAACGAGATTATACGTTCCACTCTTAGTGATCGACACTCTACTTACCATTATCTTCATACTGACCGGGTACACTGCTCGTTAAGTGTGTGTGTTATTGATAAGTCGGCTAAATATAAATTTAAAACTTGAGTAGGCATTAAAACTGCTAAACCGCAACGACACATCACGCGCATCAAGTTTTTGGCGCCGCTGCCGGGGAGTGAATTGTTATTTTCTGTTAATTTGATTAGTATTTTAATTAGGTTTTTCTTTTTATTAGATTAATTGCATCATTGTACTATTTTGCATATTTGTTGTATTGTGTGCTATTTGTTTTCTTTTATTTTTGCTTTTATTTATTTTTGTTTCGTGTGTTTTATTTTTTGTTTTTATTTTTCGTATTTTTCTGTTCTGCTATCGTTGTACTGTGCTAAATCAAACGATACGGCGCATCTGATCTCTCAGATACGGCGTATTGCGTTTAATTTTTTTAATACAACGCGTTTAATTAATTCGATACGACGCATCTTTTCCCCAAGATACGGCGTATCTGTTTTTAACAAGAAAATTTTTCTAAGCGATAAAGTAATACGACGCATCTGCTTTTGTAGATACGGCGTATCTGTTTTTGATAAAAATTTTTCTAAAACATTAACGCCATACGACGCATCTGCTTTCGCAGATACGGCGTATCTATTATTTTAATTAAAAACAGTTTGCGAATTATTAAACAAATACGGCGTATCGATTTCCGTCGATACGGCGCATCTTACTGAATCAAAAATCTTTTATTTTTAAACGTAACGAAAATACGGCGCATTAACTTTCGTTAATACGACGCATTTAATTTTAATTAGATAAATTGATTTTTGATTGATTACTTCGATACGGCGCATTCATAAATTTAAAGCGGCGTATCTATTTTCTGAATAAAAATCTGATTAAATTTTAACGTATTAAGATACGGCGTATCCAACTCTTTGGATACGGCGCATCGTCTGCAGATATCAGCTATTTTTATTCTTATATCCGTTTCTATATTCATTAATTTCTCTTCTAGCGAACAAATCCTACTGATGATTTTACCTTGGATGACAGATTTTGCTATGGAAGACATGTCAGTTAACGGATATCTTGCTAAGGAATGCTTATTTTCAGATTCATTCAATGTACTCATGATCGATGCAGACTTATTCTCTTGGGAGACTCCTCTTGAAGCAGCTTTTAAGGAATTTATGCGTTTATGCAACATTGACAAAGAGGTATTCTCTTATGATGTATTTGTGAGGTACACTGGAGAAGAATTGTCGCTCTTATGGCCTAAGATTGAAGCAGAAGGATTGAACTGGACTACTATCGAAGAGGATGATGGGAAATTCTCTCTTGCATACATGGACTCAAGCAACAACAACTGTGGTGGAGACAATACCCAAAACTCTTATATGCCTTATTTCGAGTGGTACTGGGGATTAAATGAGAACTATCAGGATAATGACATGAATTATGCTTTGGCGGAATTACTATTTCATGGCAGAATAGTAAGATTGATAGACCTCTCCCTCAATGATTGGTTAGAACTCAAATATGGTAGTCCGGAATTTGCCCCTGCAAACGAAGTCAAGGAGATTATGACTTCATGGTTGACTCGGAGTTTTAAGAAGCAATTTAACGAGTTCATGGAGATAAAAAAAAATATGATTGGAAAGGTTTGCTTTGACGTTAACCATGACCCTAACGATGTTGATTTTTCAGAATGGTTAGCTAGTAAGTTTAATAACCATAAGAGCATGGATCGAGCTACTAAGGATGCATTATGGGTATATTGGATGAGAGGAGAAGACGAAGAAGTAGAAAGCGATTATGGGTTGTCACATCATGATTCGACAATCAATGAGGGCATTGAAGAACTTTTCAGAATTGACATTGATTTGTTAGAATATGAGACACCCTTGTGCAAGCAGTTCAAGGAATTTAACTACCTTCTTCAAGTCGACGATGATGTGCTTACTGGAGATCTACCAGGATTTAAGACTTATGACGATTTCAAAAACACCTGGTACTATGAATGGAATGACCAAGTACCATGGGTTTGGGATAAACCATGGGAATTTGAGCACATTAATCATACCTGTACACCCTTCGTTTTCAAAGACGGGAGTAGTGTTTGGCCAACCTGTGATTATAAAAGTGACGGAACCTGTAATGGGGGAAGTATAATTGGGATGAAAAGAGTTGGAAACGATGTAACCTTTGAAGATCATGAGTGGTACGATAATGTTGAAGACTGCCCACGAAAATCGGAGGCTTTACAAGAAAAGGGCAGGATTGAACGCTTGAAAGGACTTAAGGGGACATCGGATACTACTTTCTGGGAATGGGTGCATAAACAGTTTGATGATTTCACAAAGCTTAGTCGACGGTTACAATATGATTTGGAAAGAGAATGGGAGGCGATTCAAGATGATAATAATAATGAGTCGTTGATTGAGGAACTAGATGACTATTTGATTAAGGATCCTTATTTTAAGTTTGTTGACAAGGACGAAGAAGAGTTCACCAAAAGAAAGTGTCAACTACTTGGGATTCCATACAATGAGCCACCCATGATTATTTCTGAAAAATTTAAAATCATCAAATATTCTTTGGGTCCTGATGAAGAATATACTGCTGTGATGACCAAAAGTTATATTAGATTAAGTCGAACGGAGGAAAACGTCGCAGAGATATACGGGAAAATCTTTCGGATGAAGGAAGAAGGATGGACCGTGACAAGGACCAAGTAAAGAGCTGAACGTGAGTCTAACTTGAAGACTCTGGAATAAAGACAAGTGCTGACCGGGAGACAACCCGGATTTATCATTCTGTTTTCTGTGTCGAGTCAGTCCAGGCCGCACGAAGATACGGCGCATCTCAATCCTGAGATGCGACGCATCCTCTGCAATGGTCATATCTTATTTTATTTTTCTGCATTTTTATTTTCGACTTTAAAACTATTTATCAGTTTATTTTAATGCGGCGCATCCCTGGTTAAGGATGCGGCGCATCTTTATTCTGATCCGTATTAATTCCAGGCTCGATACGGCGTATCTTCTTCAATAAGATACGGCGCATCGACTGACCTGATGATTTTCAGTTTTAATTTTTAAGTTTTATTTTTTCCTAACTACTAATGTATTATGCAAGTTGAACCTTTCTTATCTTAGGTGTGTTTTAAAAGTGTTGGTGGTATTATAGTTTCCTGGATTTCCTGTGGATACATCAAGCATGAAGCTTTAACGTTCTAATCCACAAGAAGATGATTTTTGCTCTTACACTAATGGAGGATCATACCGAGCAAATCTCAGGGGAGTTTTTCTGTTCTAATTCTTTTTATTTTCCAGTTTTTAACCTTTTATACAAACAACGAGGACGTTGTTTAACTTAAGTCGGGGGATAGGAGAATTAGAACACTTAACACTTACTTGTCCTAAACTTTTTCAAAAATTATGCTTAAAATGTGCTTAATATATCAAACTTAAAAATTTTTTAGCATGTTTTTGTTTAAGATCTAAGTTGCATAACTGCACACATGACGTTATTTTCAAAAATTGTGATTTTTCAAAATTCACAAATCTATGAGTGTGCCGGTGACTTGTAAACTTTAGAACTTGGCTTGTATACTATTCGAGACCACCATAATGAGTATTATTTATTTAATTGGAATGACTTGTCTAAATTGGTAAAATTCTAGGATTACACCCAAAAAGCCTTTATATGTTATGTGTTATTAGCTAACTACACTGGTTAGTTAACCCCCGTATAAAACCTTTTGTTACTCTCACTTTTAGAGTAAGATACCCCTAGAAAAACCCTCAGAGCCATTCCTTTCGTTTCTTACACCTATGTTTAAAATGTTTCGTTACACCTTAAACCTTAGCCTACCCTGTAGATTAGAATCCGTGGTTGGTTAATTGCTATAGGCAGAGTGTGTTTCCTTACATTACCTGTGTTCGCGTGCGTAATTCATTATATATGGTTAGGTCGGGAAATTGCACAATGCAAATTGGAGTGAAAGTAAATATTGTATATTTTAGAGTTTATTTTTTCGTGTGTTTACTACTTTCACTATTAGCGTTATTTCTGAAAGTTATGAAAAGTATGGAAAAATTATCCAGATTTATTGTTATAGTGATGTGGTGAAATTTTACACATCTATGTTTATGTTTCAAGTTTAAAAAAAAAAAAAAAAAAAAAAAAAAAAAAAATCGAAAAAAAAAAATGAGAAAAGAAAAAGAAAGAAAAAAAAGTTGGATGTTTATTTTAAGCCAACGATGTAGAGTTATGTAAGTGGTCGATATCACCACTATTTGTTGTATTATATCTATGGATTGAATGGGAATTGGCAGTTATGGGAATGCCAATTAAGGATTATTCTTTGATTAAGATCTTGTTGAGTATAATTCGTGTCTACCTAAAGCGTGTGTTTCAAGTGTTAAAGCGTGAGTTATTCAATGATATGAGTCTTATTCATGGGATGGTTGGGATAGTGATTAACCACACTTAGGATTTTAATTTATTTGTTTTGTTTATTTTTTATTTTACACCAATTTATATCCCAAATGTTATCCATACCCTGTATTGTTCTTTATCCAACCAAACCTTTGATTTATTGAGATTAGGGATTTGAGCAATCTTAAGTATCGTAGTCGTGGATTCGGCTATGTATTTATGATTTTGTCGCCCTTTTTGATATATTATTATTGGTGAAGTTTGGACCTATCTTTAGCCTATTCGAGTTAAGGATTTGAGCAATTGCAAGTATCGTGTTCGTGGATTCGATCATGTATTTGTGATTTTGTCGCCTTTTCTGGAATTTGAGATCGATAGTGAAAAGAGAATAATTAACCCTTAAGCCTAAAAACCCTTTTTACCGCTTTAGACTTGTTATTCCTTAGCTTTAGTGGTGGAGATGTGTATACTTGCCAAGCTTATGATAGAATATTCGTCGCGACTGGACAGTTAAACGATTAGATTTGCTTTTATCGACTTATTTTATTTTACTTCTAATTCGTTAAGTGTTTAGTTGTGTGATTACGAAATAAACGAATACATGCTTAAATATAAAAATAAATCCTAACATCTTTTAGGATACATTTTCATGAGATTTAATCTAAGGTTTACTTGGGACAAGTAAAGTTCAAGTGGGGGGATATTTGATGAACTCAAATAAGTACATTTTATTACTATCATTTATCCTATTAATTTGACTTGTTTTACTATATTATGTATGAGGATTGATACTTAATCGTTTACTTTTGTAATTCTCAGGTAAAAACAAGCATTTGGTGAAACTTAGCGATTTTGGACTAATAATGGAGCAAAACGTGCATAAAGTGAAGAGTCTACTGAAATGAAGAAGATCAAGACTAATCTGCTCCAGATGCGCCGCATCTCACTATCAACATGCGCCGCATCTCTATCAAGATATCACCAGATACGATCCAAGATACAAGAGGACATGCGCCGCATCTAATAAAGAGTTACGCCGCATCTTCTGGCGGTGTACGAATATTCCTGAATATTATAATCTTGGACCCCACGCGAAGTTACATACATACGCCGCATCTACTTAGTAGATGCGCCGCATCTTCCCTCAGACACAAACTATAAATACCCCGTAGACCAGACGCATTAAAGAGATTCGGAAGTTCGAAAACCTAAAGACCGAACAGAAGAGAAGGACGAATTCAGTCAAGAAGGCAGCACAAGACACACCCAAATCGAAGATACAAGAGCTGTAAGAAGGTGCTGCATGTATTTAATTCATTAAGTAGTTTTGTTTTATTGTTTTAGCAAACTTTAATTCATCAGGATTGGTGGCTTGTGTAATGTGACAACGGAAAGATTGCACTCCCTTTAATACTTGCTTTCCCATCAATTAAAGTTTATATGTTGATGTCTTTGGTTACTACTTATTAGTGCATTGATAACCTCTGTGTTTATTAGTGGCTTGCGGGCATCCGACTGCGGGACAAGATGTGGCTCCCACGGTTGTTTCTAAATTGATCACTTAGGAATAACTTTTAGACATAAGTAATCATTAAGGGTTTACTCGCCGATGAGAATAGGACCAACGAGAAAGGGTTAATTACATACACTTCATATAAAGCTATCAATAAAACAAGTGACAAACTACTTAATCATAAGGACAGCCCTCTTATTGTCTCTAGTATCTATCTGTGTACGTGTGTGCTACTTGCTGATTCGTGCCTATTTGTTTATTTTACTATTTAATTGCAAACAAAACTGTGCCAGTCTCTCAGGCTGAAACCCCCTTGCGTTAGGATATTAAAATACTGATTAGAATAACGAGATTATACGTTCCACTCTTAGTGATCGACACTCTACTTACCATTATCTTCATACTGACCGGGTACACTGCTCGTTAAGTGTGTGTGTTATTGATAAGTCGGCTAAATATAAATTTAAAACTTGAGTAGGCATTAAAACTGCTAAACCGCAACGACACATCACGCGCATCATCCATTCAAGTCCATAATTTAACATTGTATACGATTCTCGTACTTCAAGTTTGACCATATTACATTTTATACCCTTTAGTTTATTAATTTATCAAATTAAACCCCATAATTCATTAAATCACATTTTAACCCTTAACATATTTATATTCACACAACAAGCCCTCAACTTAACAAAATTACCGAATATACCTCTTATTTTAATATAGGGTACGAATTACCTTCAACTTTACCTAAATTACAAAACTAGTCCTTTAACTTATAAAAAGTACCATTCGATTTACTAATTAGCCATATTTGCCCATTAAACCTTTAAGTAATTAATTTTACACATTACACCCTTTATATCATTAGTTATACGAACCACCCTCAAGTTTCCAGAATTTACAAACAAGCCCTTCTATTTTAATTAATTACAAATCGGATTAACTAATTTATACGATTTACACATTAAACCCTTAAGTTACATATTTTACGAAAAACACCCCATATTATATTTTATACGAAACTTCCCTGGTCTAAAGTATATTACAAAAATAACCCACGAATTTAATTAATTACAAAACACCCCCTTTATTTACGAAACCCAATCGGTAAACCTTTAAAACACATAAACCCTAACCCTACTTGTCACAATCATCATCCAATCATTAAATCATCATTAAAACATCATTAAATAACCAAATCCATCCCAAAAACCCTAAACCTAAAATCATACCCCTTGTTTTCTTTTTCTTTTTTTTTTTCGTTTTCTATATAAATCCGATATATAAAATAAATCGACCAAGGGTTATTAAGGCTTTAACAAATCGAAAAAGTATTTTTCCAGAGTTAGATGTGTCGCATAGAGCTCAAATAAAATAGGTTTGGAACCCAGAAAAATCGTATGGCTTATTATGGACTTTATGTACGTTTTAGCCCTTTAAAATTATAGCGATCAAAGTAGCATGCATGGTTCGATTAGACTAATTTATTTGGAACATATATGAAGTAAATAACGTAGGAAAAATACCAGGAGAAGCTTAGGATGATCAGATGAAGCGAATGAATAATACACCTCTCGGATTAGCTATCGACACAATAAGATTACCCACGATTGAACGAGCAAATCCACGACCTCCAAACTATTTTTCTAGCCTTCCTTAGATGCAGATGAACTCCAAAAAATTCCCAAAAGCCTCCAGAAAAATCGTAGGAATGAGAGAGAGTTTTGTGTGTTTATAATTAGGGTTTCGGTAAAGAAAAAGGAATGAATTATGAAACCGTGTATATTAGGGGAGGGCAGGCAATATTTTCGGTCCAAGCAAAGTATAAAGGATCAAAATACTGATTATGAAGATCTCCTAATTTTATTTGTACTTATCTTTGATTTATTTGATTTATATTCAATTTTAAATAATAATAATAATACATAATAATAAGGTCGGCCATGTATATATTTTGTGTGTGATCATATAATTTTTGTACTTTACAAAATGTCAAAATGTAGTAGTATAAATTACTTTGCTTCATATCTTGCTTATTTCCAAAGGTTTGGGATTAATTTGGCACTTTATATGCTTATTAATCAAATTTTAAGGTTACAAGGGCAATTTGGTCTTTTTGCATGTTTTAGATTTTTGGGTATTACAACTTCTTCCCCTCTAAAAGAAAAATTTCGCCCTCGAAATTTGAAGTCGCAAGGTTAAACGAAGTTTTAGCAAACCGCAAAAGGTCGTCACAAACATTCTCACGCCCGAGGAGGTTCTTCCAAAAAGATCTTCAGACCAAATAGTTTCTCATGACTCGAATCAAAATGAGGTGGGTTCAAATTTCTCAGAAGGAGGCAAAATAAGCTGATTCTGATCAAAAGTCCATGCAACATACAATGGACAATAGGCGAATCTTCTAGAAAGCTCCTATGGAATACGAACAAGATTTCAAATCAAATTAACTGTTTCAACAATAGAGAGCTCTACAAAGAGTTCAAGATTTATAACTGAGGCCAACGGAATGCAAAACGAGAGTCCAAAGTCATCCCGATATCTAACGAACGAAAATAGAGTATACGCAAAGGTAGAATGAACCTAAAGTCTCACTAATCACGGGTAATCAAATGGAGATTCAAATTCTAAACTTCTTAGGTACTCCCCAAGATATCCTATGTCCACAATGAGTGCACGTTATATGGTGTAAGTATTATCACGTTGATCAGGCGTCATAATACTAGCACCACATAAATATGCCTTCATGATGATCATACTTTATCTCGAGTCGTGAGCAAAACCACCTATCTTACTCCACCTAGTACTTCTATAGTCTCAAAGGTCAACAAGATCAAATGTCATAGTCAAGCGGGAAAACAAAACTATTCGCAAGAGTATCAAAATCCCAGATTGCCTAGCAGAAGTGAGGTTCGCCGTCACAAGCATCATATCTTCCACAACTCGCCAAAATCTCTCAAAACAAAGCCATCACCGAACGTACGAAAAATGAACACGGAACTGAAATGCTACTAGGGAACTTGAGTCATTAGAGGATTTATTACTTATATAACGAAGCTTAAGAGGGTCAATGGAAATGAAAGTTAGTCGCCAAGAACTTCGGCCTTCATAGAATCAATTCTTCCAAACATAAAGGGTCTGTTTCAAAAATCCACTCATGCAACACATCCAATCTCTTCAAGTCCGGTTAATCTGTCTTCGTCTGTCCATCAATCGGGGAGTGAAACCAAAATCGGAAACTTGTGTCTGGTTCGTCGAGCCTCCTGCATTTCTTCTTGGAATGTGATGGAGTAATGTGGATTTCTGGCACGATCTTTAAATCTTTTCATCATCCAGTCTGCTTCCGCTCTCAATTCATCTTAGTACAACCAAGATGGATAGGGAAGTGAGACTGCATGTCTTCATCAGCTCCAGGTTCTCCATTTCGACTAGAATTTCTTCTTCTGCATCGCCAACACTTCTGCCTTGTAAGGAATGTCTTCACGCTTCAGGGTAGCCACTGTTGTTGTCAACTCCAGGTCAGACAATGAAGTAATTTTTCTGATGCGCTTCTAGTTGTCTTGATGCATACGCAAAACCTTCTGTGCCATAAGGGAGTAAAACCGAGTCTCTTCCTGGAATACCCCAAAATTCGTTCCGCCCGAAGATATGGAAGCTAATCTCTATTTCTGCTTTTCCAAAACTCCATTCTCAATCAAACTAAGCTGTTTCTCTCTGTTCACGAAATTTCTCAATGGTATCATAAGTTGCAAACGTCTTCCAGAATTCTTCTGCAAAGTTCAAAAGGTTTCAGTTCTTCATTCTGTTATCGGCCTTGACCACTTGGTGATAGTTTTCAAAATTTGCGGGATTTAAAGAGATATCCTCAATTAAGAACATCGTTGTCTCACAAATATCAAACTCTCAGAATGTACAAATGATCGACGAATTTCCTAACAAAGTGCAAAGATGATTTTCATGCTCCCCCTCGTTTCCGAACGTACTATTAAGCCATACAATGACCATTTGCCCAAGTACTCACGAGAAAACACCATTTATCAAATTCACGAAACAGTCACAGCTTCAGCTAATACTATTAGCGTCACTAACCGTCATAGCAGTCGTTACGAATACGGAAGTGATTTCAAGAATAACTTCAATTCATCAGAAGGAAACTTCGCGCTCCGAAATTAAACAAATACATAGTCATTTCAGGGTGGATGAATATTGGCTCCTAACAGTATTACGGTTCAGCTTCCTGTAATCAATACATATCTCCAGTCACCATCCTTCTTTATCACGAACGAACTAAAACACGCCCAGGAAATACACTCAAGTAAACTCACTTCCTGGTCTTCGGTTGTTGTTCTTCCTGGTTGCTCGAATCAATTTATATGATCCCGAACACATCTGAAAGACACCTTCGCTTGGTGACTAGACAATCACTCGGTATCATGTCAAATCTTACTTCACATTCCGGTGGAAAACTTGGTGGTTCAGTCACGAATCATATTCAGAAAACTCAGGGTGCCAAATAACTCTCAAAATAAGATTCATTCATTGGTGTACGAACTGGGTTCTAGGAAAACTTCATAACCGCGAAAGTAACATACGAGTCTCCAGAGTAACAGTGATAGCAAAGGGTTTAACAATCGGTAATCGTAGTAGGGAGTTCAAAATTGTTTCAAACGCCAAAGGTGAGACATGGAAGGGTAGTTGTCAATATTTGAGTGATCGATCAATCAATTCCTTATCAGAATAAAACCGAAGTTAACTATCCAAAGATTAACAGATCAGCATAGCAAAACTTATCATTCAAAAGTGAGAGGGAAAAACATTCTTATACTCGTGGTTAAACGCCACAAGACTTTTCATAGGGACAGAGATGGGTGAACCGAAATCAAATAGTGTCGGAAGATTCATAGGTACTTATCAAAAGAAAAAAAAAGACAAATAACAAAACATATTCAGTACGTCATTGCCATGGAGGTTCTCAGAGTGCCCGAAGAGGCGTCAAAATGATTAACGAAAGGATCAGAGATCAGAGTCAACATCTGAAGATAAGGATCAAATAGTGTCAGGCAATTTTTATGAAATTCTCAATGCCTTCAAGATTTAATCAGGTTCAAATCTTAGGTGGTGCAAAGCATAAGCTTTCAATTCCCAAAAGTGATATCAACAGGATCTAACCAAAAGCAAGGCACGAATCAGAGTGATGCGGAAACAATGATACTTAAACAAATGCCTTATAGTCTACCCATTCCTCACTGGTCAAAACTTACGTTCCTATAGGGAAATCTTAAAGCAAAATTTCAAAGGTTGTCTTACGAGCGCCTACATGGAAAACTTAGTGGTCCTAACTTACACAGGCCAAGGGTAATGTATTACGAATCGCAGCCTGTCTCTCTGATACCATAATTGTAACACCCCAACCCGACAAGGGTAAAGATATCACAAAAATGGTTTCATATCAGATCAAAACAAAGCATACATTTATAGTAATACAAGAATCTCAAAGGTTACAAATGAAATACTGAGATTACAAGGTTACAAATGCGAATACAAATTCTAAAAATATAATATCTTCTAATCAACTCTAATCCAGAATAACTATCAAGTCTTCTAAGTCCAGGGTACTCTCCACTCATTCCCAGCTCCCTACTAAACCTGCCGCAGGAAAAGAAATGTAGTTGAGTTTAAAAAGCCCAGTGAACAGATATATATATAAACGAAAACGAAAGCAAAAGGAAACGAACATATATGGTATAGTGCAATGGAATAACTTAAGGTATAGACAAAGGTACAAAGTAAGAAAGGGAAAAGGGAAGGTCAGTAATCCACCACGAGCCCGAACATGAACCAAATATAGTAACCATGTCTTCATAATCATATAGAGGGGAGACCTCTCAGATAATCAGATAATATGAGGGGTGTCCTCATTCTTCATATGGAGTAGCTAGCTCCCGAACTTGTGAAAGACGTGGATTGCACCCAGCATCAGTCACCGAACAATATATAATATCAAATCATGTTAAGTCCACGAACACAGACACGAACCTAGGATTGCAACCCATACGTCCCCCGAACAATAATATTGGCCATAATAAATAATAAAGCACGCATGTCAAAATGGGGACGGTGTGAGAAATCACTCACCCACACGTGAGTCATGCCACTGGTGCATCAATGACACGGCCATGTTACCTTCATGGCTAGGAAACGAACTTGGCTCGGGTATCAAACTAAAGGGTAAAAGGTCAACGGTCCAAATGATAGCAAAGGTTCAAATAGTCAAAGTCCAAATATTAAAGGTTCATGGTAACGGTCATATCCAATATCAAAGTCAAATGCATCCAAACGAACTGATCAAAGGTTCATCATCAACAGGTTCATTTTAAGAAATCTTTATCAAATGGTTTTCATTAAATGATCTTTAATAACTGTTTTTACAAAAGTAATCTTTTAAAAGTAGTTTTCATAAAAGTTTAGTAAAATTCCAAATAAAAGTGGTATCGCATATTTCATAAACATCATTTTAAAATAAGTTTTCCTCAAAACATTTCCATGATATAATCGAAAAGGTTTTCACATCTATTTACCAAAATCAAATGAACCTTCGAAGTATCCAGTGATTCGAACACTAATATCACAAGGTCACGAACGAATATCAAATGGATCATTATAGAGGCTCAAAGCAAAAAGGGTCATATCGAACATCAAAGTCAAAATGAATCAAACATACGAACCAAAGTGTAAGGGAACATAGCAATGGCTTAGGGAATCTTAAAAACGAATCAAGATCAATGAGTCATGAGAAAGAAGACACCCTTACTGAAAAAGGGTAGAATATCTGTACCTTATACCGCAAATGCAAACGTATCTAAAGATCGGAAACAACTCCATCTCCAGCGAATCTACACGCATACATGGTCGTCTTAATATTAATATCATCTTCAAATCAGATTTCTCATTTTAGTCGGCTTTCCACTTTTAGTAACTTTCCATTTATAGCAGGTCTCCAAAATTAACAAGTTTCCATTTTTAGAAAGTTTCCTTATTTAGTAAGTCTCCATAATTAGAAAGATTTAAGTATAATAAAATAGGTTAAGTCATAATATAAGCATATTATGGAAATAGGTTACATTTTATCAAGTTATAATAGTTTAGGGTTAAATATGACAACCCCCATAATTTAGGGTTTTAATTGTAATTATACCAAAGTTAAAGGTCTAAAATGCAATTATTACAAATTATCCATTCAAGTCCATAATTTAACATTGTATACGATTCTCGTACTTCAAGTTTGACCATATTACATTTTATACCCTTTAGTTTATTAATTTATCAAATTAAACCCCATAATTCATTAAATCACATTTTAACCCTTAACATATTTATATTCACACAACAAGCCCTCAATTTAACAAAATTACCGAATATACCTCTTATTTTAATATAGGGTACGAATTACCTTCAACTTTACCTAAATTACAAAACTAGTCCTTTAACTTATAAAAAGTACCATTCGATTTACTAATTAGCCATATTTGCCCATTAAACCTTTAAGTAATTAATTTTACACATTACACCCTTTATATCATTAGTTATACGAACCACCCTCAAGTTTCCAGAATTTACAAACAAGCCCTTCTATTTTAATTAATTACAAATCGGATTAACTAATTTATACGATTTACACATTAAACCCTTAAGTTACATATTTTACGAAAAACACCCCATATTATATTTTATACGAAACTTCCCTGGTCTAAAGTATATTACAAAAATAACCCACGAATTTAATTAATTACAAAACACCCCCTTTATTTACAAAACCCAATCGGTAAACCTTTAAAACACATAAACCCTAACCCTACTTGTCACAATCATCATCCAATCATTAAATCATCATTAAAACATCATTAAATAACCAAATCCATCCCAAAAACCATAAACCTAAAATCGTACCCCTTGTTTTCCTTTTCTTTTTTTTTTCGTTTTCTATATAAATCCGATATATAAAATAAATCGACCAAGGGCTATTAAGGCTTTAACAAATCGAAAAAGTATTTTTCCAGAGTTAGATGTGTCGTATAGAGCTCAAATAAAATAGGTTTGGAACCCAGAAAAATCCTATGGCTTATTATGGATTTTATGTACGTTTTAGCCCTTTAAAATTATAGCGATCAAAGTAGCATGCATGGTTCGATTAGACTAATTTATTTGGAACATATATGATGTAAATAACGTAGGAAAAATACCAGGAGAAGCTTAGGATGATCAGATGAAGCGAATGAATAATACACCTCTCGGATTAGCTATCGACACAATAAGATTACCCACGATTGAACGAGCAAATCCACGACCTCCAAACTATTTTTCTAGCCTTCCTTAGATGCAGATGAACTCCAGAAAATTCCCAAAAGCCTCCAGAAAAATCGTAGGAATGAGAGAGAGTTTTGTGTGTTTATAATTAGGGTTTCGGTAAAGAAAAAGGAATGAATTATGAAACCGTGTATATTAGGGGAGGGGAGGCAATATTTTCGGTCCAAGCAAAGTATAAAGGATCAAAATACTGATTATGAGGATCTCCTAATTTTATTTGTACTTATCTTTGATTTATTTGATTTATATTCAATTTTAAATAATAATAATAATACATAATAATAAGGTCGGCCATGTATATATTTTGTGTGTGATCATATAATTTTTGTACTTTACAAAATGTCAAAATGTAGTAGTATAAATTACTTTGCTTCATATCTTGCTCATTTTCAAAGGTTTGGGATTAATTTGGCACTTTATATGCTTATTAATCAAATTTTAAGGTTACAAAGGCAATTTGGTCTTTTTGCATGTTTTAGATTTTTAGGTATTACAGCTGTGTTGCAATGTTCTTTCATTTTATGTTCATGAAATTCAAGCATGGCTTCTGATGCAGATATTGTTTACACATTTCGGGATGTAACAGTAATTGTCAATTTGATATTAAGAGAACTCATCTTTAACACATACAATAAGTTCTAATCAAGTACACATAATAATCACCAATAAACTAATAAAAGACACATAGTTTATTCAACATCATTTTTTAAGACTTAACACTCTATATGGTCTTTAGCTTGTTTAAATATTTTAAACAACCAGATTAGGGAGAAACTTCTAATACTCAAATTTATGTCAAAAATTACAGACTAAAGTTCTCTTCATCTAGTTTTACCATATGTTTCATTTTTTATAGCATATGCATTAATCGTTAATAAAAATAAAAAATGTTATCTTACTTCATGAAGGTTTTGAACTACTGAACTAAAACAAATAATACTTGATTGAAATAACATTTAAATTCATAACACTACAATTTGAATTAGTAGACTTAAGTATCAAATTATAGGATAAAATATAAGATTATTGACAAATAAAGACATAAAAAGTTAATAGTGTATATAATAATTATGTGACGAAAGAAGTAACATTATTGATTTATAACCTTCTTTATGTAACAAATTATTTAAATTCTTGTAATGCATTTATCACGTGCTTTACTGAACATAATTTTAAAATTCATCATACTTAATGAAAACACGGTTAGTGAAATTCGTTTATTCAAGCAACTCTTAAACATAAAACATTTCAAGACATGTTTTTTAAATTTTATAAATAACTTAGAATTAAAGATCTCATCGTTATAGAAATATATACAGAAAAACTTCTCTTATTAAAGCTTTCTCATCGTTATACATATTAGGTGTTTGTAATGTATGTCATAAAATTAAAGATCTCATCTTTATAGAAACATATAGTAATCAAAACTTGTTTATTTCATATTTCCCCTTTTATACATAATAGTTTAACTCATAAGACAACTTACATAAAAGGAGAAATCTTATAACGAAACAAATAAGAGTACAATTTAAAGATTACTTTGTCTTTTTTGCTTTCGACATCACATGACATGCTAATCCTTACATAAATATGTACAAACACCATAAAACATGTAAACCTTAATGATGAGAAATTTTGTCAAAAAGTGTACTTACAGGTGCCTTAAAAGAGTTCATAGATTTAAACTTTATCACGAATTCGATCTTTCCATTATTCACGTTAAACCTCATTGATTGATCATCTTTTCAACCACTAAAGCTGTAAGATGACCGAAACATAATGCATCACTACTACAAAAACAATCATTTAGACCTCAACATAAAGACCTTCTACCAAAATCACAGGTCGTTTAGACAGGTTTATATCATTTTCACGGGTCTAAATGTGTTTGACAGGTTTAGACAGGTGAATATCAACCTAACCAGTATAAAATCTACTCTTTTAGACCCGTCCTTTTTATTTCCACAGGTCTAAATGTAATTTCAGTTTTGGACAGGTGAATATCATATAACCCGGCCTATAAAATCTTGGCGGCATTTCAAAATTTTCATCGAAATGTCCCACCCACACCAAATTTTCAAACGCACTCTTTTTTTGTTTGTCTCATCTTTTTATTCTTCTTCTCTACTTACTTTTTTAACTTCTTTATACATTTCTTTTTCTTGTTTCTTCAACACATCAAAGAAGCAAAAAATCATCACCTCATTCTTCTATTATTTGGTAAGTTCAGAATTTATGTTTTTGCTTCTAAGTTCTCTATTTTATGCAGTTTAATAACTATATATATTCATGTTCTAAAATTGTGTAACGTTTCTAGTTATCAATTTACTAAGTTTACCAAGTATGTTTATGTTTTATACTTATCTTTATATCGTATTGTTGGTTTTGTTAGCTTAATTAATACTCGATGGTGGCCGAAATGGGGAGAAAGATTATGGTCAGAATAAGGTGCAGATGATGGTTAGAACCGGGTGAAAGATGGTTGTTGTAGCGGGGTGAAAGAGGCGGTTAATGCGGGGGTAAAAGATGGTTGTTGTAGCGGGGTGAAAGAGGCGGTCAATGCAGGGGTAAAAGATGGTGGCTGAAGCTTATTAGTGAACCAAAAACAACTTATTATCATAAGCAAAACTGCTGATTTCTTGAAAAAGAATTATTATTATTTTTTTCTTTCAAAAAAATACCTTTTAGACCGGTGGAAATCAAAACAACCGGTCTAAATAAAGAGTCTTTTAGACCGGTGGTCCACCCGGTCTAAATGTCTAATAACCTTTTGGACCTCCCCCAATTTAAACCCCCCTTGTAACCGGTTTAAAAATGCTTTATAACCGGTCTAAAAGCCAATTTTTGTGGTTGCTCAAATTCTTTATGACCATAGAAAATAATAGTTGGTCTCTTTTATACACAAGATTGGCGATGGTCGCCGCGTTGCCGGCGTGCCTGTTTATTCCGTCAAATGTTTTTTCAGTGGTTGCACGGCTGTTTATTTTGTCCAATGTAGAGACTCGATAGGTGAATCACCTTGCTGTAACTGTAGTTTCTGGTCTTGTACTTGCTGCAGTAGTGGAGCAACTTGATTTCTCAGATCGTTCTGATCCTGCTCTATCGTATGTTTTTCTGCAAGCATAATGTTTTTTGCCTGCACCAAATCGTTAATGGGTGAGCCTTAGCAACGAATATAAATGATCCAGTTATTAACCTTGAATTTGGTGCTCATCAGTTTGCAGTACAGTCAACCGTATTGTTCTATAAACAATATCTAAATCAGTAACTCACCTATCTCAGGCCACAAAAAGACTATGGGTATCAGTTGGTTCACCTCTCCTCGCTCAAGAACAGTCAGTCTTCCTGTCAATCTCCCATCATTTAAAAAAAATCAGCAGTCGAAGACCAATTCTTATTGCTTATAGTTAAAAAACCAAGTTAATCGTTATTAAACAAATTCAAAGTGTAATTACATAAGATACTGAGCAAAATTTTGCACGTATGCTGTTTGGACAAAAACAGTAAACTACGGAGATTCTGTTATTCTTACTTGACAGTAACGACAAACCCAAGAATGACCCATTTTGACGGGACTTGAACCCACAACCATTTTATCCATTTAAGACGTCAGAGATAAAACATTACCCGAATTGACCCATTCAAAAAGCAATATTGCTGATCTATTTGACTGGCCCAATTTGAACCAAATAAATATTAGTGAGTTATTACCTTCTTTTTAGTGTTTGCATACTCTTCATCCTCATCTTTATCGTCATCGTCATCATCTTCATCTTCAACTTCATTATCTTCGTCGTCATCATCATCGTCATCATTATCTTCCTCATCTTCAATCTTGTTAGCTGGAAACAGGTGAAACAAAGAGTGAAAGTCAGTAAAGCATGAAAACAAAGAGTGAAAGTCACTGTTTTTGTAAATCTCCATATGACTATCCTTCTTGTCTCTTCATTTATGCAATTACCTGGTATATATAAATTCTCTTCTACGTCTTTCACGCATTCCTACAGAAGTTGATAAAAATAGTATTTCTTATTAAGGAATAATGCAAGCATATTGAATAAAAACTTGCAGTTGATCAATTTTTAGTATAGCAAGTAAAAAAATATATGAAGTAGAAAAATTGTGAGCAAACATAGTCGTTTCACTCGTATTTTAGTTTCACAGTTGGCCTATTTTAGTTTCATATACTTGATATAAAAAAACTTACCTGAATAATTAGTGCTGCGATAATAATGCTCAGTGCATCATAAGCTGTTCTCACACGTCAAACAGTTTCAGTAATATACCAATCATCATACCCCATTATTCCGGAAAGTTGGGTCAGATTTATTCGTGCCCTGGTGCACGTGTGAAGGTTGCTGAGGCAAGCATTCCTTGCACTCTGCCATCTGCACACACAGTGTGGCCTCGCGGTTTTTTTGCTATTTTTTGAATGTATATATGTTTCTGAATATATAAGTATGCAAACCGTTGAACATAAACATTCAGAGAATCATAATCATAGTAACTTTTACAATGCCAATGAAAACAATCAACATTCAATAATGTCAATAGCAAGGTATGACTCAAAGAACATATTTAATAATGATGACAATAGTGTTCACTTTGAACAATAGTGCAGATATTTAATAACGATGACACAAAGAACATATTACAGTCATTAAACAGATGCGCAACAAAATTACTCACCAACTACACACATTGATCAGTTTCTGTAGATTTAAGATCTGAAAAGTAACATGTTCACCATTCTGCAACAATCACCTTACCTACAATTTTTTTAGACGGTTCAGTGGCTGCAGTCATGAATAACCACTGGTGTCGTCAACTCTCCCATACTCCAACAGTCCAGTTCTGCAAATATAGCATCCAAAAGCAAATTAGCATACGGTTACGGTCATGGGAAAAAGCTTGCAAACTACAAATGTATATAAAAAAACAAAATGCAACTGAACTTTTTGGGTTGTAGAAATTTTTAGATTCTTCATTTCAATAATTAACTACTCAAATTACATTGCATAACATTTAATGAGGAAAGGTCAGTGCGGGTGAAATCGTGAATTAGCTAGAATGTCAGACGCTGTAGCTTGTAATAAGAATACTGTTAAACTTTGATGTTATGAGCGAAACAGATGATTTTGCGAATGTATGTGACTGAAGTTAAACGGTCATATATTTCTATATTGTTCAAAAATCTTAAAAGGCAACATATATTAGCAAAAAACGTTACCCTTTGCTGTAAGAAACCGATCATAAAGTTTTGATATAAAGCAACAAAACATAATAAAGAAAGCATCTTTAATCTTAAAAGCTTATATTTTTAGCAAAAACTACAACCCGGTTACATGACAAACCAACCTGAATTTTTTATAATAATTATTAAATATTGATATCATTCATTTTTGTCCCCTAAACTAACTTTGTCCCATGTAAGTTCAACATTTTAGCAGCTACATCGCTGCCTAAGATGTTGATAACATGAAGACACACTCCCTTTTCAATAAATGACATTATGTATTCATTCAAATGCAATGCACGTATTCAAAGCAACAAAACCAATACACAGTTAGAAAAACTTACCATCACAAAGTCCACAAATGCAATACGGGTTGAATGATGATAGTCTCCTAGCAACCTCAAGCGGTAAACCTATAAAACAGTAATTTCATTACCACTGACGTTAATAATCAAAGTAGAAAAAACATTTTCAGCTAGCGTATATATGAATTAACCCACAAACCTCTCCACAAAATGACTCAAAGAAGAGTTTCACATCAGCCTGAGTAACTCCTTTTTATTCTCTCTTCTCGTCTACCATATCCTGAAATCAGAACCACGATTAGGTTCCAATAATTTAGTACTTTACAACACAATATTATACTACTATGGAGCTTATTTGCTAACTTACTCTTTCAGTTATGCTAACGTTATCACTGGTAACGCAATAGGATTCAACGATGAGTATTTTCCAGTTGTAACAAATAAATAAAATTGAGTATAAAGAGAACTTAGCCACAATCGAGGTTCCGACAACAAACAACAAAAATGCAACCAACCCTGAATCACAACATAGAAGCAGTCAATGGATGACCCATCAAAGGTTGATCAAATTCAAGTTGTCCACCATTATTTACCAAATTCTTATCATGTGCATTATCAAATTTATATGTTGTCAGCAACTCTAGTCCTTTGCTATTACGCACGCAATTATCATATTACTCAAACTTGGGCAAATTATACCATCTTACTGTTCAGTTACGGCTCTTAAATCTTTGTTTTGCATTTCTGTTAGATACATGTAGTTGCCTAATCCTAACATATCTTTAGTCTACAACAGCCAGATATAAATATTAAATTTGCGCCTAAAACACCTGACTTTAGAATCTTTCAAAGTGAGTTTCTGAAACTTACAATTCGTAGTAAGTTTATGTAGAATAAAGAAACTGTAAAAAAAGGTAACAAACACACTAATTTGACATGGGATAAACAAAGCAAGCGTGGATCAGTATAAAGAGTAAGCCTAAGCTGAGTTTTGCGTCGGTTATTTAAGCAAGACTATGGTAGACAGTCATGTATCAAGAAGATGATTATACCCGAGGAATTTCTTTGCAAGCACTGGAAAACCGTTGCAGTTGTTGCTTTTTTATAATATGCCAATCGCTCCCAGCACATGCCATTTGTCAATTTAGACATAACTGCCACAAAGAAGCATAGGATGTTTATTACATTTGAAGTAAAAGAACTAATCAACAGGTTTCACATAAGCCTGGCCTACTGGACATTTTTTAGCGATGTTAATGTGCTTGGTAATTTGTATATAAGCAAATCCAAACACCTAATTGAAACATGTATATTCATATTTTGAAGAAAACTATAAGTCAGTGTGTTTACTACTTCATCTGTTTGTTTAAGTTAAATTTGTTTTTGAGCTAAGGGCACATTGATGCATATGTTATAGGTGCAAACTATTAGAATGTAACTATCGGGTCATATATACCTAGATTTGGTATAACTTACCTATTTGTCAGAGGTTTGCTTCGTACAACTCGACAGTCCACTTGAACCTGCAATTTAAACAGGTACCCGAAAATCGCGTTCAATTTAAGCAGAGTCAAAGCAGTGATAATGGAAGTGGTAACTAAGAAACACCATGGCTGCAACCATATGGTCACGCTGCCTGCAACGTACCTTTTAGTGTGTCGCAATTCTCTTCTGCTCGTATCATCTTGCGTGACATTATCCCGTACCTCAAAAAGTCTCTTCAATGCGCAAATAGGACTTTGTAAGTTGAACATGTAATTAACAAAAAAGGCAAAAAAGGTAAGTAACACTAACCGTCAGGCGCGTAATTTTGAAGTATCTGTTTATAGTTATTGTTGATCTCTTAGCTTCCGTCGAAACTGTGACTCCACTTCACCCAGGATTGCTATACCCGTCACGGTGCCGTAATGGCACCTGAAGTTTGCTCAAATTCAACATTATGAACAAAGCAAAAATGAAACCTTACCTCTTCGTTTTTGGTTAAATTGCAACCGACGTCTGTGCAATGGCCTCCTGAACAGACCTGTCGTTCCTCTAATTTCTTCCTTTTTTCACCTATACATTTGACAGTACAAATATTCAGAAACTAAAGATTGCACAAAAGAAGAAAAGAAACTTAAGAAACTGTTTAATGGACTGTCATGAACCGTGAGACATCCATTAAAGGAACTAAAAATTGCTTTATGACTATCAAAACCTAAAAAACGGAACAAACAAACTTAAACTGGAATCCATTTTTTAGCAGCGAGAGATCGGCAGCAAGCGAAATAGGATAATGCGTGGTAAGCTATTTTGATAGTTGCTCCCAGAATTCAGATCCAGAAACATGACCAAATCTTTTATATTTTTTATTTTTTAATCATTGATACTAAAAGCTGATATGTTGCATCTGTTACGTTAAATTCGTTTTCGCATGTTTGTATGCACAGATCGACAAAAGTTCTTGCTCAAGAACACATTATATGCCAATATCTTTTGTCTTTGGATGTTCCAAACCAATAACATGATTAAATTCTGAAAGATCAGTGACATATGAAATAGGGTGCTGCGTAAAACGCTATTTGCACCAAATAACCCGTGACACCATCCTATTTCATTTGTCACAAATCTTTCAAAATCTAGTCATGTTATTGGCCAACATAGTTTACCACAGGGTGCTGGCTTATGTTACTATTATTGTATGCATCACCGGTTCAACAAAATGAGGACAACGCAAGTGGCAGAGGGTTTTTTTACTTTTAGATATCTAAAAACAAAGCAATCCGCTGTGACCTACGTTCTCACCATATTGTGGAACGGATGATCCATATAATAGTAGTAACATAAGTCAACATCTAGCAATAAGCAATGTACATACGTCGCAACAAAAGACAATGGCACATGATAAAAAAAAAAGAAATAATATTTGACCTTTGTAACTGGTCACTCCTATAAAGCTTTGGAAGGTGTTTCCATAGTATTGAGCCTGAGCTTCTCCATGCATTGACATATTTTCTGCATACAGAGAAAGATGTCAGTAAGGTAAAAAAGCTAAAAGCCGTTGCAATATCTGAATTTGAATGGTACTTATCTTCGTCTGCTTCTTCTAACATCAGGCCCTCATAATGTTACCATGGTATTTGACTTTATACATGAAGAGAATGTGTTAGCAGTTTAAAATGAGTAGAGATCGTTGCAATATGTAAATTTCAAAAATACCTATCTTTCTTTCGGTTCTGCTAGCAGATTCAGCAGATTTGAGTGCGTAACGGATGGGAATTTAAGAAAATGTTAAGAAAATATCAATGATGGATGCAGACACCATGCAATGGTAGTCGCAGCAGTAACTGGTGTCAGTACACCCATCATTGATATTTTGTCACTTTTCAGTATCCAACGATACATCGGTATTGGAATATGTACTGTGTTTTAGTGGTTTCATTACTATATATGTATATATAATCTGGCGTCTAAATATAGTATCAGGCTCAGATATGAAAACAGCCAACCCAAGCCCGGTTGCAAATCTAAAAGATTGCCTTGCCAAGAGCCATGAAAGTTTACTCAGATTACAGATTCATCATTGGCTGGTGCAGTCATGTGCAAAAGCAGATGAAAATACAGGGTCAGATCTGTAAAGCAAAAGCGGTTGCACAATAGTAGGAGTGCTATCACGCCATTTGAGTAATCATAAGAAGTGAACATACCTGACACATCAGGAATCCACTTCTTTAACCAAGCACACAGATTCATCACAGCCTTGCAACCGGCGTCAGATATGAATGTAGAATTCAAAAATATAATGAAACAGGACACTGAATACATGCCATGGCTGCTACCACAATCTTGGTTACCTCGCCAAATAACATGCATTCAGAATGTCTGACCTGATAAAATTATCATCATTGCCCCATTGAGATAACTGAAAACAGGTGTTGGCTACAAAATAAGTACGGTTGCTTAGTATAAGCCGTCCGGTACTTACCACACCACTGGCTAATTATATGATAGCCACTCTAAGTTGAGGGCAGCGGATACAAAATAATTGGATTTGCGGCGTGATACTGTAGTTTTAGGTTGACACGACATTATATATATAGTAAACATCATGGCTGCAGCCACAATGTTGGTTACCTGCAACTACAATTTTGCTTACCTCAGCAAACAACAAACTGAAAACAGGTAGCGGCTGCACAATGAGTACGGTTGCTTAGTTATCGTTTACACTATGCCGTCCAGTACTTGGCAGGCCACTACCTGGTTATGTAATAGGCATCAGCATAAAACTGAGCAAAAACCCAAGACTGAACTGCAAACAGAAAAGTATATAATTTCAGAATACAATTTTTTTACAAAACATCTATGGATGTAAACCGACCAATAAACAGATGCATAAAAAACAAACCACAAACATGCTGTTTTTTGATAAGTTAAAATTGCAGCAGCAACCGATCAAAGTCCATGAAGAAGATCTGTACATATACCAAGAATACCACACGAAAAAGACACGTATAAATCTCTAGTGCATTCTATTAATTACTATTACTATATATATAATGTGCTGTCAACCTAAAAGTACAGGAGAGGAAAGATAGCAGGCCTCAACCCAATAGGAGACAGAGTCCAAGCCTGTCACCATACATAAAAGTACATCTAAATCATAAACCATAAACAGACACAAAACTAATCTTCTACAGAACACGACTTATCAGCACTAAGTACAGCCATCAGCGTAAAACTATAGTATTGCACGTAACTAACGCAGAAGCAAAAACCCAATAAGTATATTGAGGCATAAAAAAAATTACACCACTTGATATTATAAAGTGAGTCAACTGTAAACAAAAAGCCATATAATTTCGCAACACAACTTTTTCACAAAACATCTAAGGATCTAAGCATATAATTTCAGAAGACAACTTTTTTAGAAAACATGACACCACTTGATATTATAAAGTGAGTCAACTGTAAACAAAAAGCCATATAATTTCACAACACAACTTTTTCACAAAACATCTAAGGATCTAAGCATATAATTTCAGAATCACAACCGCACCTTCATTTTTCGTAAAACGAAATGTAACAGCCACCAAACAATTGGCGTTTACCTAAAAGTTGTTGCCGAAACGACAGCAACTCCCCGCCATGGCTGCAACCACAAACTCGTCGTGGCTACCCTGCCAAGATACGGGAGTCGACCGCCATTAAGATTTAGCTTCGCACACTGTTTTAGATCTAGGGTTTGTTCTGAAAATGTTGCGAAACGACAGCAACTCCTCGCCATGGCTGCAACCACAAAGTCGTCGTGGCTACCCCGCCAAGATACGGGAGTCGACCGCCGTTAAGATCTAGCGCCGCACACTGTTTTAGATCTAGGGTTTGTTCTCGGAATGTGTAGCAAAGCTTATCACATAACGCATCAAATGAATCAGGGGTAACAATATGGATAAAAAAACGCCTCAAATGAATCAGGCGTAACAATATGGACTGAAAAAAAGGCCACAAAAACCGGCCAAGTGGGCTAAGCGCTGGTCCAGCGTTTTTGGCGGGAAAAAAAGACGCAAAACGGCGTCGTTTGGATTGAGTTTTAATATAAACTATACATGTTATAACATTTAGTGGTTCTAATGAATTATTACTTATAGACTTTTTCTAATATGTGACACCATGACATGGGTTAAACACAATTAATAAACTTAAAATATCATGTTTAAATGTTAGTTTGCATTAATAATTTCCTAAATCTCTTCTAATTACCATGATTAACTTTGTTTTATTTAAAAATAATTTTATTTTAGGAAATAATTTAGTTTATTTAATGCTTTTAAACAAGTGCCATAGTGACACATATTAGAAAATCCCTTACTTATAACGGATATCTAAGCAAAAACTCATACTGATAAGTTTATGGACTATTCAAATAATTTTCAAAAATATATATGATGCAAATTAAGGACTATATCACATTATCAACATAATAGTGTAACTAACCATAGGGCATAAGTTGTGAGGCATTTTATTTTGCATACTCTAATTTTGGTGCATACTAATGGACAAATCCCTATCAACCATCTAGTTTGATCTGATGGTGGGAATTAGTCTAAGATTAAATGGGAAACATAAGTCCATGTTTTTTTCATTTTTCTTTTTGTCTTTTTCTTTTTGTCTTTTTTATTATTCTTTTTTTTTTCTTTCTTTTCTTTTTGTTGTTTCAATCCCGTAGGTGGGTTTTTTTTTTTTTTTTTGTTTTTTTTTTTTTCTTTTTTCTTTTTTGTTGTTCTTTCAATTCACGCTTTTTTTTTTTTATTATTTTTTTTTTTATTTTTTTTAATTCACTTTTCTTTTAGTTCACTTTTTTTTAATTCATTTTTTTTAGTTCACGTTTTTTTTCCCCGCTTTCATACGTTTTTACTGTTTTCATACGTTTTCGTCCGTTTTCATACGTTTTTGTCTGTTTTCATACGTTTTCGTCCGTTTTCATATGTTTTCGTTCGATTTAATACGTTTTCATCCATTTTCTTTCGTTTTCGTTCATTTTTCATACGTTTTCGTTTATTTTCAGACGTGCTTTTACACTTTTATACGTTGTTGTCCGTTTTCATACATATTCGTCTGTTTTCTTGCGTTTTCGTCCGTTTTCTTGCGTTTTCATCCATTTTTTTACGCTTTCGTCCGTTTTCATATGTTTTCATCCGTTTTCTTACGTTTTCGTTCGTTTTCATACGTAATCGTCCGTTTTCATCCGTTTTCTTTCGTTTTCGTCCATTTTTCATACATTTTCGTTCTTTTTCATATGTGTTTTTGCGCTTTCATACGTTTTCATCCGTTTTCATTCATTTTCGTCCGTTTTTAAATGCTTTTGGTCGTTTTCAGATATTTGTTTCTGAATATCATAAGAGATATTATGTGATATTCAGAATATCACAAGTGATATTCCGTGATATTCTGAATATCACAAGTGATTTTTCGAATATCACATGTGATATTCTTTGATTTTCTGAATATCACAAGTGATATAATGAGTACTACAAATGATATTCTGAATATCATAAGTGATATTCTGTGATATTCAGAATATCACAAGTGATATTCTGAATATCAAAAGTGATTTTCTGAATAACACAAGTGATTTTCAACTAATGTTTTTTAACATGAAAATCACAAGTGATATTCAGAAAACCACAAGTGATAGATATTCAGAAAATCACAAGTGATATTCAGAAAATCACAAGTGATACTCGGAATATCAATTGTGATATTAGAAAACGTATGGAAAACGTAAGAAAATGGATGAAAACATAAGAAAATCACAAGTGATATTCGTCTGTTTTCGTCCGTTTTCATACGTTTTCGTTCGTTTTCATTCGTTTTAATACGTTTTCATCCATCTTCTTTCGTTTTTGTCCATTTTTCATACGTTTTCGTCCGTTTTCAGACGTGCTTTTACGCTTTCATACGTTTTTGTCCGTTTTCATAAACATTCGTCCGTTTTCTTGCGTTTTCATCCATTTTCTTACGCTTTCGTCCGTTTTCATACGTTTTCATCCATTTTCTTACGTTTTCGTTCGTTTTCATACGTTTTCATCTGTTTTCTTTCGTTTTCGTCCTTTTTCATATGTGTTTTTACGCTTTCATACGTTTTCATTCATTTTCGTCCGTTTTTAAATGCTTTTGGCCGTTTTCAAACATTTTCATACGTTTCTGAATATCATAAGAGGTATTCTGTGATACTCAGAATATCACAAGTGATATTCTGTGATATTCTTGGTGCGTACAAGAATATATCCATAGACAGAGTGTAGGTTTTTGCAGAGCCTCATACGTTTTAAAACCAGGGTTCTAGTAAAATAAAGCTTAACAAGTAAACAAAAAAACCTATAAAATATACAAAATTTCACAAGTGATAATACAAATATCACTAGTGATAATACACATATACAGTTCAACTTCAAATATCACTGGTGATACTACAGGTATGACGCTTTTCACATTACCATATTGTAAATATGCAAGCTGTTTCATCAACCATTTATCAGATATGACATAAATAGAAAACATTCATATGAGGTATCACTGGTGATAACACTGGTTTCACTGGTGATATCACATTCATATGAGGTATCACTGGTGATACCTCACTGGTATCACTGGTGATATCACATTCATATGAGGTATCACTGGTGATACCTCACTGGTATCACTAATGATAGTATCTCCTGGTATTCTAAAAGCAAAGAACATGTAAAAACAAAAAAATAATTGCATGTATATTTAAAACGGACGAAAACGAAAGAAAGCATATGAAAACGTATGAAAATGGACGAAAACGTAAGAAAATGGATGATTACGTATGAAAACGGACGAAAACATAAGAAAATCACAAGTGATATTCAGAAAATCACATGTGATTTTCTGAATATCACTTGTCATATTTAGAAACATAAGAAAACGAACGAAAATGTAAGAAAACGGGCGAGTATGTATGAAAAATTGGGTGATATTCTGAATATCCATTGTGATATTCATAATATCACTTGGGTGATATTCTGAATATCACAGAATATCAATTGTGATATTCTGAAAAAATGTCTGAGAATGGCCAAAAATATTGAAAAACGGACGAAAACGAATAAAAACGATGAAAATGTAGGAAAACGGAAGAATATGTATGAAAACGGACGAAAATGTATGAAAGCGTAAAAACACGTACGAAAAAGGAAGAAAATGTATGAAAAATAGGACGAAATCGAAAGAAAACGAATGAAAATGGGCAAAAACGAACGAAAACGCAAGAAAACGGATGAAAACGCAAGAAAACGGATGAATATGTATGAAACAGACAAAAACATATGAAAGCGTAAAAACACGTCTGAAAACGAATGAAAACGTATGAAAAATGGACGAAAACGAAAGAAAAAGGATGAAAATGTATTAAAACGAACGAAAACGTATGAAAACGGACGAAAACGTATAAAAACAAAGGAAAACGTAAGAAAACAGACAAAAACGTGCGAAAATGGGCGAAAACATAAGAAAACGTATGAAAACTGACGAAAACGGACAAAAACTTATAAAAACAGTAAAAAACATATAAAAGCGAAAAAAAAAAAAAAAAACATGAACTAAAAAAAGTGAACTAATAGAAAAGTGAATTAAAAAAAGGAAAAAAAAAAAAAAAAAAAAAAAAAAAAAAAAAAAAAAGCGTGAATTGAAAGAGAAAAAAAAGCACCTACCTGAAAAAAACAAAAAAGAAAGGAAAAAAATAAGAAAGTAAAAAAAGCACACCTACGTGAAAAGAACAAAATAAAAAAAAAAAGAAAAAAAAAAGAAAGAAAAAAAATAATTAAAAAAAAAGACAAAAAGAAAAAAAAAAAGGGAGGGGGGGGGGGGGGGGGGGGGGAACATGGACTTATGTTTCCCATTTAATCTTAGGTTAATCCCTACCATTAGATCAAACTAGATGAATGATGAGGATTTGTCTATTGATATGCATCAAAATAAGAGTATGCATTTGAATTTTTCCCTGGTTATTTGAATCTAACCACAACATAAAATTAGATTCACACGGGTAGTTTTGTGTAATTGTGACTTCTCGTTGGTTCCATCAACAACACACAAATAATAACTTCTCCATTAAATCATGCAAAAATTAATCAACAAAATATATCAGCATTGGGCAGAAATATTAGTGACTAATTATTTTATTTGCTAAATACCCTTAGATGGTCAAGGTTATGATTATATGTTGGGTTAATCCACAATCCCGAACACACCGAACGTAACTTAGTATGGCCTTCATTCACTTAATTGTTCCGATTTGTAGTCTTCCGTTGTGCCTACTATTAATTTTGAAAATTAGGTAGTCATGAGTATGACGGTCCATTCACTTAGCTGTTTTGACTTTTGACTAGTAGCCTTCCTTTGAGCCGAAAACTGATCTTGACAATTAAGCAGGTCATGAGACATGTCAAATTTTATTACATAACATGTCTGATATTACCCTATTTTAATCAACGATTATGAAGTCTCAAGTAATATGTTCAAGTATATTATCAAAAACCAAATAAGAGACTTTATAATATCTACATTCTTTTGGGGTGAATACTCCGATTAATCTGTCCAACGATATGACAAAATCGTGAGTACAATTGTGTCTTTCTTTAGAAAGAAAACTGTATAAAAGAAAACGATCTCAATTATCTTGTCAAAACTTATAACAAGATATAGATAGATTCAGTTTATAAAGTTTCTTTACTTTGAACAATACAATCTATAATACTATAAGATTAGGCCCTCTAATTTATTGCGGAGGCGTCAAGATTGCATAGAGTACAAGTTACCTAATGCTCGGAATTAAATACAGAAAATAGAGTTTCATTATGCGGAGGCTTCATGCGTAAGTACCTTGATTTAATGTTCATGCTTAAGTGGTAAGTACATATGAGCTATATTTAGTGTTTCAAATGTAAATGATTGAAACCATACGAAGTGTTGCTAGCCTTTATTTTCATTTAATCATTTGCTCCTTTCATTTGCCTTCAAATAAATGTACAAACCCTTGAACCACCATCATTGAATACTATAAATAACACCATTTGGTCTTTGTTACTGATGTGTGTGTGTGTGTGTGTGAAACTTTAATTTGTGTGTAGTTTGATGATTTTTTATGAATCACATGTTTGTTGTTAGTTTATTATTGTTTGTGTGTAAATTCAGTGCAACACCAACTAACCAATTTCCTTTTGATCTCTACTTTTTGTTTCTAGGCACATGATGAGAATGAAATGGATCGCATGCTAGCAATTGATGGCATTGAACTCATTGGCATCAATAACCGTAACCTTGGTATGTACCCCATCTGTTTTTATGGCTCAAGATCTGTGAATTAACAAGCTTGCTAATTAGATAAATAGTTTTGAAATAGATATTGACATGATCTATTTTTTCAGTCAATAGTTTTTCCATATTTTTTTCTTATAGTGTGATAAAGTTCTTTTTGGTGTAGCTTCTCACCTATGGAATTGAATTTAGTTGGTTAATGTAAAATTTCTCCGTCCAATGAAAGTGTACTATCCATATTAATGTTACGTGCAATGGTTCATGTAGAAATATTGACTTGATTAACGCAAGGGGGTATACGTGCAAAGGTAAGCAAATGGTTAACTTGCTTGCATGTGAAGTCGGTTGATAGTCCAGCTTTGAAGTTTATGGAAGACAAATGGATGTGTTGTTGCCTGAGAAGGAACCGAGGGTTAGATCTGCTAACCTATTTTAAAATTTTGGGTTGGTTAGTAGTTTATTAATGTTATTCTTGCAGGTATTGATAAGTGGTTAGTGACGCTAACGGGGTATATCAAGATGTTGATAACAAAACAAAGTGGAAGATGGAGACGGAGTGGATAATATCTCCACATTTATGAAAGAACTGTCAAAAAATTAGGCATGCAAGATAATGAAAATCATATGTAAACAAGGTTTATAATTAGTGTGACAAAGCTTTGATGAATATTAATGGTGGTTTGAATCTTGCTTTTATTTTATTTTTCCTTCTACTTAAGCAGTTTAAGAGGTTGCAATGTATCCACCCCATGACATTAGAAATAATACAAAATCAAAGTTGAATTGATGGAAAGTATAACTAGACAAAATTAATATTTTGAGAATTTATTTTAATCTACGTTATTTTATAGGGATTTGAGGGTCTCTTTACCAATGGTTACTATATGGTATTAATTGAAGTTCATAAATTATTTGTTTTAATTTTGATCTTACAAATATGTATAAAATTTGATGTTGTTATTAATGAAAAGATGAGTTTTGGAATGTTTGTAGGGACATGAAAGTGAGAATGTGTCGTAATTAGTGGGAAGGGGTAATCTTAGGCTCCATTTTTTGTATCGAATTCATTTTAATGTGGAGTAATCAAGATACTCAAGATGGAGTCCCATTGCATATAGTACAAGATAGCTAATACTCGAAATTCAATGCAACCTCATAATAACTATACAATCATGAAAGGAGATGAAGTGCAAGGGTTGCCCGAATTGATCACATGGCATTTAGTATAGAATTAAAGTAGGCTAGATGAAGTGCAAGGGTTGCGAAAGGTTGCAAGAATAATTAATGATATAACCTAATTCATGCCTATATAAGCCGGCCAAAATCACATTTAGTATGTACAGATTCACACATCTTTTAGATTTTTAATTGTTGGTAGCGGTATGTAAATTCTCTTTTGCAACATTTAGGACATGATTCACACATATTTTAGATCTTTGTAATTAACCCGGCCTTTTTTTTTTCTTAATTTAGTTATCATACGCAGGTACCATGCAACTCACACAAGATAATGCATGCTCAGATAAATGGAACCAAAGACTGGGATACCAACTATTTTCTTTGTTTCATACATATTTAGGTGATCGTTATAGATAAGCATATATATAGATATATGTATTATGTTAATGCATTTTCATATACAAGTAATTTATGTGCGTTTTCTATTGATGTAGCTCACATGTGCGAATTGATTCAAGAAAATGTACACGAGCATGTATGTAAAGCAACATTTAAATGGTTAAATGATACTTTTTAGTGTGATTAGTTTATGTAAGTAGTTGCTTTCGAATGCTCTTTGAGAAATATTAGAATGAATTTATTGTGTGCAATTGAATTATTATTGAAAAGAAGAAGGTTCGCGCATCGCAAAGTGTTTTCTTTTTCTATATGTAGAATCATTAGTAAGAAACCAATATTGACGCCCATTAAATGAGTTTGCCATAATAGCAAAATTCAATATATTAAAAATATCACATTGAGTAACGAATAGAAAGGAAAAAATACATAATTTTGACTTAAAGCCATTTGTAAATTATAATATCAAATAAAAAAGTTGAGTTTTAAACATAAGCAAAAGTTCAAACTTTTATCGAAAAACAAAACCAGTGCATTTAATGTGAAGTATATACAACATCAAGATGGAAGTGCAAGACTTGCCGGAATTGATCACATGATATTTAGTAATTAGTAGAGAATTAAAAGTTGGTTATTGATTGAGATGAAGTTGAAAAGGTTGCAAGAATAATTGATAATTTAACCTAATGCAATATATATAGATATATGTATTATGTTAATGCATTTTCATATACAAGTAATTTATGTGTGTTTTCTATTGATGTAGCTCACATGTGTGAATTGATTCAAGAAAATGTGCACGAGCATATATGTAAAGCAACATTTAAATGGTTAAATGATATTTTTTAGCGTGATTAGTATATGTAAGCATGCAACTTGAATAATGAATATAAAAGGAAAAGTACATAATTTTTGCTCGAACCCATTTGTAAATTAAAAAAATTAAGTTTAAGACATAATAGTGGAGTCCAAAAGGTTTTAGAAATTATTAATAGTGTATTAATTAATATTCATTTGGTTAGCTATTTGGAATTGAGTTTATTGATAAAATTTATTAATATTAGTTAGACTTCAATGTTAATTTCCAATGAAATTAGTTGTACAATAAAATGAGATGAAGCTAACTTTAGTTTTTAATCATAAACTTTATAAATAAATACTAATATGTTATAAAAATATTAAATATAAAAATCACCAAACAACTAATGGCATACTTACAACAGATGTAATACAATAATAACTTACGAACCTAATAAAAAAATAATTAACGCAAATTACACTATAACAAATAAGAAAAAGCCAGTGTGCTTCGTATTACCATGCAAAAATCATATAATGCAAAATTATTGTTGGGTTACGTAATAGACAAAAACAATCAAAGGAAATTACATCAAGCGTATGACAATTTAATAACGACAACCCCATTTATAAAATATAAAGACCAAAAAATCAAAACAATATCAACCATTTTTATATTTTTAAACAACAAAATAAAAATGTTTCATACAACATACTAAACTAAAAATACAAATTCACTCGACAATACACAAAAACAATACGCTCAATTAACAATTAGATTAAAAGCCTGTGCGTAGCACGGGTTCTGCATGCCTCGAACAATACAATGTTCATATAAGTTAGGCCCTAAGAACTCAAGCAATTATTAGAATTCAATATGGACGTGACAAAATTTAAAGTCAAAACTTCTTAAGTCAAGAGTAATGTTATTAACAAGTCTGCAATTCAATTTCCGCAAAGAGCATTATCATAAAAACATCACCAGTAATGAAATTACAATACATCACTTTATATGTAATTAATTAATATCATTAGTTAATGTCGATAGTTACCAGATCTAGGATTTTATAGACTAAAAACCAATATCATAATGAAAACAATGAGCCGATAACCTTATAACAATATCAACTTTTTCCATATGATTATATTATCGTCATAAGCGTAAATTATCAAGTAAACATAAAGATTAGAACTGCAAGGTATCAATTTAGATGGAGTTTACGATAGGACAAACTTTTGTAAAAATCTTGATATACACACAAAACTTTCTGCGTATATAATAGTTTACTTTATGCCGTTATAGTTATAGATATGGGGAATTGCATATATATCTTTCAAAAAGTGAATAATTGCAAATTAGGCGTTCAATTATTTGGTCTATAACTTATCAACGTTTTCGTTTTCAGTAGACTTATTTATATTATATTGTTTTAACAGTTTACGAAATTTCTCAGATCTGAATGCATATGATTTTGAATCGTAAGATTTTAACACTATGTAAACATGATTTCAAATCAATTGCTCAGTTACCACATGTTGATATTAATCCCAATTATCATGTTAATCATAACATAAACACTTAAACATAAACATAAAGTAAACCTTACTTGATTCGAGAGACGTGAAAGTCAAGATATATGATGAAAACAACCCGATGATGTGTGATCTTCTACCATAATTCTCTCTAGCTAGTTTGATGGAATTGTATTAATTAGTGTGTATTATGGAGCAGACATAATCTCCTATCTATAAAGAGAGTTTACGTAGGATCAACTCCAATTTAGGTTAGGATTATAAAATCATAATATAACCCATAATTAGTTAAGTTTCCCATCAAATCTTGATTTATTAGGAGCCACATAATGGTATGTATATAACTATTACCAATTGTAAATCAACTACTAGTAATATATTTGTACAATATCATAATCGTACATAGGTTAGACCATATAAAGAATAATGCTAAAAGCATGTGCTTAGTTACGCATAAATATGATAAATGATTTCTTTGTGAGACATATGGGATAAGTAGATATGGTAGGTTGAGGGCTTTTGGAGTAAAGTTGTGCATGACGAATTTCATTGTCCGTTATATCGATAGCGCGAGTTCTCTCATTGTATAATAGTTCTGCACGAAACTGTGTTTTAAAGGCATAAATATTATAAGTGACGTCTCACTGAAACTATAACAAAATTAGTGAGTAGCAACTGAGAAACTTATTGTTAAATAAGCTAAAATTCTATTTTCATCCACATTCCGAGGCTTCACATTGAACCTGATACTATATAATCTCTTTTGACATCAGGTTTTCTTACTCTTTGAAAAATCCAAATGAACAAGTTGAAGGTATAAGAGCAGTCACATACTTTTCATTTGTTGTTTTGTTGTTTTGTAACTCAAGATCATTACGTAAAGGAGGTGATAATTTTTTTATGATGCCTTGAATGGTAATACATCCGTGAAAGATAACTTTCACTTTTCAACATAAGTCGATCTTTCTAGATTGACCGAACCGCATTACCACATTTCCTAATGGTTGATGGTTTCTGAATTTCATCTTTGCTTACTGCATCTTGCCTGATGTTACTTAAGACAAACCTTACTAACTATCATAGTAAGCAAAAAATTTGTTAGATATTCAGAGTTCCTCGAAATATATAGTTAATAACTTAAATTATGATTATTGTTAGACACTCCTCATGACAGTTTCTAATCTTTTCCCGGTTACCCCGAAATATGTACTTCCTCTGTCCTAAAATATAAGTCTATTTTTACTTTCTGAATCCAACTTTGACTATAAAGTTTTTTATTTTTATTATATAATAATTGATGAAAATTATATCATATGAAAATATATTTAAAAGCAAATCCGTTTATATATTTTACATCAATTATTATATAATGGAAACAAAAATATTTACGGTCAAAGTCGGATTCAAAAAATCAAAATACACTTATATTTTGAGACGAAATGAGTACCTGTTAAAGTTTGAAAACGTATCATATCGTGAAAATGTTACTCGTAATTGCCTTAACTCTCACATATATTGACGCATAATAATAAAACCAAGATGTGAAATTGTTGATCCTTGACATTATCTTTCAAATTAAACTTTAGAGTTTAGATATATAAGAGAGATGATATGTGTGTTTTTTCTATTGGACACGTTAAAAGTTTACAAAAGAATATACCTGCCTCCAGAAATAGAATAGTTATTTCTAAAATACTTTATTATATTAATAATGGTCACTAGTTCCAGTGTCTTTTACTATCTGACCAACACGTGGTCAACTTTCCACTATTTATACCCCTTCACTTCTCCACTTCCATCCTCAAACTCGGCTCCACTCAACTTTTTTTTTTTCACACACACAAACGTCTTAAAACACACACACTTAAACCTTCACTTTCTAAAAATAGCTTCATTCAATATCACCAACAACAATGGCAACTTCTTCAAACTACACTCATGCTTTTACAAACAATAACCCAAGAACTAAATTCTTAACATCTTCTGAAGATGTATTTGGTTCATCTCCAGTTTCGGTAACAGTTAAAAAACAGAGTAACCAAACTCGTCAAAATTCGATACGTTCAGCGCTTCAAACGCCCTCAATTATTCAAATACCGAAACAAACACCGCGAAAAAGCTCGAAAAGTATCGAATTACCATCTTTAAGTCCATCTCCAAAGGTCCCACAAAATTGGAACCTTTTGCAAAAGCTTGCTTCGATCGCATTGGACGCGATAGAAGACCGAATAAAAGATAATGAAAAATTACACCCTTTACCGAAAACAGTCGACCCAGATGTTCAGATCGCCGGAAATTTCTCTCCGGTGCCGGAGCAGCCAGTGAGACATTCTTTACCGGTGGCCGGAAAAATACCGGAGCATTTTAACGGTGTTTATTTACGTAATGGAGCAAACCCATTATTCGAACCAACTTCCGGGCATCATTTGTTTGACGGAGATGGCATGATTTATGCTGTAAAATTCGATAATGGGTCGGCGAGTTACGCGTGTAGGCACACGGAAACTCACCGACTCGTGCAAGAACGCGCTATTGGAAAGCCGGTTTTCCCCAAAGCTATTGGGGAACTACACGGGCATTCTGGTATCGCGAAATTGTTGTTGTTTTACGCACGTGGATTGTGCGGGTTAGTTGATCACAACAATGGCATTGGCGTAGCTAACGCCGGTTTGGTTTATTTTAATAACCGTCTTTTAGCTATGTCGGAAGATGATTTACCTTATCATGTCAGAGTTACACCGTCTGGCGATTTGAAAACCGCTGGAAGGTATGACTTTAATGGACAGCTGGAGTCCACTATGATAGCTCACCCGAAACTCGACCCAGTTGGTGAACTGTTTGCATTAAGTTATGACGTTATTAAAAAACCATATTTGAAATATTTTCGGTTTTCACCTGATGGGAAGAAGTCAGATGACGTGGAGATTGATTTGGAGAAACCGACAATGGTTCATGATTTCGCGATAACTGAAAACTATGTGGTGGTCCCAGACCATCAAGTAGTTTTCAAGATGTCGGAAATGGTGACGGGTGGGTCACCCGTTGTATACGACAAAGACAAAGTTTCGCGGTTTGGTGTTTTGGACAAGTATGCTGAAAATGGGTCGGGGATCAAATGGGTCGAGGTTCCGGATTGTTTTTGTTTTCATTTGTGGAATGCGTGGGAGGAGCCTGAGTCGGATGAAGTTGTGGTAATCGGGTCGTGTATGACTCCAGCTGACTCGATTTTTAATGAATGTAACGAAGAGTTAAAAAGTGTTTTATCTGAAATTCGACTTAACTTAAAAACTGGAAAATCAACACGCAGAGCAATCATTTCACCCGAAAACGATGTTAACTTAGAAGCTGGAATGGTGAACAAAAATCTTTTAGGCCGAAAAAGTAAATACGCTTATCTAGCGATTGCAGAACCATGGCCTAAAGTGTCGGGTTTTGCTAAAGTTGATCTTTCAACAGGGGAGACTAAGAAGTTTATTTATGGAGACGAAAAGTATGGTGGCGAGCCGTTGTATCTACCTAGAGACAATGCTATTGACGAAGACGATGGTCATATTTTGGCCTTTGTGCACGACGAAAAAGCATGGAAGTCCGAACTCCAGATTGTGAATGCAAAGACAATGGAATTAGAGGCGACAGTTATGTTACCATCGAGGGTTCCTTATGGTTTTCATGGAACATTTATTCCAGCCCGTGATTTAGCATCGCAGGCGTGAGAATTAGTCTACTATGGACGAGATTTCACCTGAGGGATGGTTCGATATACGTCCCCGGAGAGTCTCCCCAAAACTTCCGATTATTGGGGGTTGCTTGTAGTTTTTTTTTCCTATTCTTTTCTAGGGACCAGTTTGTAGCTTTTGTGTGGTAGGTTAGAAAATGAAGCTCAGCTGGTTTCCCTAATGGTAGTTGGTGATTGGTACGTAATTAGTTATAGTTTGGGTATGATCTAGTAAGCAAAGAGTGCAAGTGTTTATTGCACGCATCATCTATGTTTCAATGTAAATGCTAGTACATAATTATTAATACCATGTAAATTTTAGCTCTAAATCCTCTTAGATCTTCCTTTGTAATTAGTCGCAAAATCGCTGCAAGAAATTACTTACAACATCGCTATGCAAAACGTTAATGGTTAGTATATTGTCGCACAATGGCCATAGGGTAATTTCCAAAAATAAAATCGGTACCTGAGGTCTCTCGACTGTCTTAAACTTTTATCAAAGTATACAAAAAGAATGATCAACGGGATAACTTTCTTTACTGAAGTATGTCATCGACTTTATTTAAGTTTGATTCGACATGTCTAGTTTGCCATTTCTACTATTTATCATTTTGTTACTTAATCCACAAATTATAACCGTTCGAAAATATATATTGGACAATGTTAGAATTTGAGATCTGTCATTGGAAGTTGATTACTTTAGACAGGATTTAAGGAAGTAATAATTAGGACAAAGGGGCATGTGTTTTATGTTTGGGTTGGTAGGAGCAAATCAAGGAATAAGTTGGACTTGATTTTTATTGATTTAAAAAAAAAATAAAAAAAAATGTGGGTTTAAAATGGAATGCTCTGATAGATAAGGGGTTAAATCTAGAAAACGTTCGACATGTGAAATGTGACGAAGGGCATGATTTGAGGGATGAACACCGAAAGCAACAGCTAACGTTTGTTCTTATTGTTACTTTTTGTTTACACTGTTCTCAAAAAAAAAATAAAAAAAAGGATGAAAGTAAAGTAAAGAAAGAGATGAGAAGTAAAGTTGTCTTTCACTTCAAAAGTGGGGTGAAAGTTTTAAAAGCAAAATCTCTTCACTTTCACTAATTTACTTTCCCTTTCATCATAAAGAAAACTGGAGAACACAACTTTTATCACTTTTATTTTTTTTCCTCCTTTTTATCCAACTTGAGAATACAGTGTTAGTAAACAGACATTGTGGCTTGTCTATTTTAATATAAAAAATATGTTTGTAACAAATTATCGACATAAATCGGTTGGGAAAAGTTAAAAAAATAATGAAAATTTTTTTTTTTTTTTTTTTTTTTTTTTTTATTATTATTTTTTTAATGTTGTTTTATGATAATCTATGTGAATAGTTAGGCTTTTGGTGTGTTGAAAAAAAAAAGAATAGATCAATAACCAGTGGCGAGATCAGGAAAATAGGATGTTGGGGAATTCTTTATTGAAAATAGTAACAAAATACGGAAGAAAAAACTAGGATCGTAATGATAAATTTAGTATTTTTACTTAAACATGAATGATTTATAAGGCTTTAAAGTGTTGAATATTGTGTTTTAGTATGTGCGTGGGGGCAATTTGAGTTTTGTGACGACACTTTCGTAAAAAAGTCAAAATTAAAAAAGTTACACTAAAATCTTAACTTTTTTGGCTAGACATGTGGGGCACCAGCCCCCCATATCCTACTACATACATCCGTCCCCAACCATTAACTTTAATAGTTTATGACAAAAATAGTTATAAGTCCCGAGCACTACATAAAAAGTCAAATTTATTTTAAAATTTTAGTTTAATATACAGTAATATAGAAATATGTCAGTGTTTAATGTTTTGTATTTTTTTTGAAAGGCAACAAGACATTTATTACGACTACGAGCAAACTATTACAAAAGAATGGCATCTCAACTCCTAAATCAAGTAAATTAATGGAGCTGAGACCCAAAAAAAAAAACCACACAAAACCCCAACCAAAAACTGACTGGAGCAGGAGCATAGCAGCAAAAAAATGTTGCAGACTCACATAACAGCTAGCCTTAAACGATGCCATCATTGAATTTTGCAGCTAGAAGGATCGATGAACCATTTCTGCTAGTTGAAATGGACTTTCTTCGATCTCCTCGAAACCCAGTCAAAGCTTTTAACTTGAATTTCATGAAATTTTTTATTAATACTAGCCACCTTTGCTTTGAAGACGTGAGAATTGTGATCTTTCCAAATGTAATACCCGGTTGTCCATATCACCAATTGCCACAAAGCTCTCGAGTAAGAATGAACAGCCACATTCCCACTAAAACGAAACAAATCATTTGCTGAAAAAACATTAACTGGATCGATCCTCCACCATCCAAAAATTTTGTCCCAAACACTTTTAGCCACATTACACGTCGCTAAGCTATGATCACACGATTCCACACTATCATCACAACATGGACATAATATAGAATCTAACTCAATTCCTCTTTTGTCGAGCTCTACACGAACCGGAATTCTCCCATGTAAAACTCTCCAAGCAAAAATGTTTTGCCTTTTTTGGAGCAAGTTTATTCCATAGTGTCTCTTGGGTCGTATTTCCCACACGAATGCATACGTCATCCACCATAAAAGCCAAGTCTTTAACCTTGAAATTACCATATTCACTAAGATTCCAATGCCACGAGTCCCTACAATCAGGAGATAAAATAACATTTTGTAAAAGCCTCGTAAGCTCTACCACTGTTAGACCCGTTCCCCGGGTAGTGGGACCCCACCCTAGATGAAAGTTGACCCGAGCCTAAGTATGTTTGACTAAGGATATGTGGTTTTCTGATGAGGCCTAGATGCGGCGCATCTAGGAAAGTGGCATGCGGCGCATGGTAAGAAGGGAAAGTAGAACCGACTTATTATTGCCCATGCGCCGTATTGGAGAAATAGATACGGTGTATTCAAGGGGTAGCATGGATGCGGCGCATCTAAAATATAGATGCGGCGCATCGACCTTAAATAAGCAGAAATGACAGAAATGCCCTCCCAGCTAGTTTATATGTGTTAGGCTCTAGACATTTCCACACAATTCTTGTGTGTTCTGTAATGTCGAGATAGAGAGAGAGAGAGAAAGAGAAATGGAGCTTGGATGATGAAATGATGATGGATTAATGGTGATAATTCAAGAATGAAGTCTATAGCTTGTCCTAGCATGGTTATCAAGTAAGTATTGATGCTTAATTAGTGTTTAATTGATGATTAAGAATCTAGGGTTTATGAACCCTAACTTGGGATTAAAGGGTAAATGGTGTTTTAAGATAATTAAGAAGTAATGATGATTATGTGATGAGTTTTTAATGGGTTTAAGTTGGTAAATGATGGGATTAGCTATCATATAATCAATGTATGATTATATGATGATTAGAAGTGTTTAGAGGTTAGTTATGGTGGTATTAACCATGAGTATAGCTAATGATTATGTATTATATGTTATGATGATAATGGTTTAGGATGTAATGATGATGATGATAAAGATGGAGATGAGGAGATGATGTTAGTGATAGTCTTGGCTTGGACTCAAGGTAAGTAAACCGGCTATAAAATGATGTTATGATGACTTCTATGCATTATATGTCTAGATGATCATATATGCTAAGATTAATGAATGTTTTGTGTGATGTTGTTACGTGTTAGTAAGTGTAAGGTAGTGATGGATTAGGCAAGGTTGGATTAAGGTATGTGTTTATGTTCGGCGTAATGAAGGATTATAGGTTATGATGTGTAATGTGAGAATGAATTGTAATGTTATGTTATACCCGTTTTACTTACTAAGCGTTATCGCTTACGGTTTAAGTGTTTAATGTTTTGTAGGCGAAAGTGTTGAGATGAAGGCTTGGATAAGGATTAAGGTTAGATATGCGGTTGGTAGAAGAATGGGTAAGAAATAGAGCTAGGTAGATACCGAGCTCAAGTGTATGAGTTTGTACCCCCGCGAGTCAAGTGTTGTTTTGTAACGAGTAAACGAGTGTCAAAATGTATGTCAATAGTCGTATGACGATTTGGTGGTCAAATGGTGTATCAAAGTGTAGTTTATATGTTATGGTCAACGTTAAAGGGGTGTTTGGCATAAGCTTGTTTATACCATTTTGATTAGTAAACGGGTCAAGTGTTAGCGTAATATGTTTGATGTGTTAAATGAATGATTTCTGTAATGTCTATAGAGTGAAAAGGGTGTCAAAGTGTATTTGGGTGTGTTAAGCTTCTGCAGGTTTTCCTGCTGATGTTCTGTGTCAAATTGGTCGATGCGGCGTATCTAATACATTAGATGCGGCGTATCAGAAGTTTAAGGTGATGCGGCGTATCTAATATAATAGATGCGGCGTATCAGAAGTTGAAGGTAATGCAGCGTATCACTTTAAATGGATACGGCGCATGGTCTGATACGGCGTATCCCTTGAAGGGATGCGGCGTATCGTTAGTCAGAAGGATTGTCTGGTTATAATATAAAGATAAAATGTGAAATGTTTTGAAAGGTGTTCAAGTATATAGGTCCTTGCAAAGTACTTTAAAGGGATAAATGTGATAAGTTATGGTTATTTAAATGAAGAATTGTATGTGTTCGGTAAAGTCAAGCGTTTCCGCGTCAAAAGTTCAAAGTTTTTGGTTAAAGCGGGCACGGGGTGTTACAAATTGGTATCAGAGCTTCGGTTTAAGTGAATTAGGTTTCCTTTAGGTTGCCTAGACTTAAATCACTCGTAGAAATGTTGGACGTAGGTGTAAGAAATGCGTAAGGTAAGTGTCTAAGTTATAAGAAGGAAAGTGTGATATGTTAGGTGGACCAAAGATTTATAAATGATGAATGTGCCTTATGTGCCAATATGTATGTGATGTAAGTCCAAGGAGGACTTGAAATGTTAAAGTGATTAGTTAGCCGTGCACCTTGGTCGGTGCCGGTGATTGGTTGTGACTTCATAAATGTATGTTAGCCTAGTGATAATGGAATGAGAATAGGAATGGTATTCGGTATTAGAGACGGGCTAATAAGTAAATCTAAATGTTGATGTTTAAAGTATGGAACATTATAGATGTGCTAAACTATAACGTGAAAAGATAAGATAAGCTAAGGAACTAATGAATTAGGGATGGATGATGCGGAAGGTAAAGAATGAGCTTAATAAATGATGGCATGTAATGATTATGACCCGTAAGATGTTAACAGCCAATATATGGTCTTGTTATACATATACACGCCTAATGAATGACGTTAAGGTAGTATAGAGACGGGCTAAGGGTACGTAAGATAACGAGGATGAATGATATGATAGAACGCAATTGATGAAATCAAATGATATTGCTTAAATGCATAAATAACTAAGATAAGATAAGTCAAGGCATAAGAACAAGAACGAAATGAGTATGCATAAGGTTAAGGTATGGTCTTAAAATCATTATATTACGGTCAAGGCGATTAGTGGTAAATATTATAATGAAAGCATGTGTTGCAGAAAGCTATATGTGTAAAGAATTGAGTATACTAACGGGTGAGGTAAAAAGATGGAAATGGCTAGCACGGGTTAAAGAATGTAAGCTATTGTGAAAAGTGTAAAGATTAAGAAAATGCGTAGATAACTAAAACGTGCAAGAATAACAAATGATGCTAATGAACGAATGTAAGTTAACCTATGCAAGGTTTAGAAGTGAAAAGAGTCGGGTGGACTAAAGGGTAAGGTAAGAGGATGAAAATGACTAAAGCAAAATCAGAATGTAAGATGATAAACACATAGAAGTGTGTATTTATAATAAGCAAGTTCATATGCAATAGGAGCTTGCGTTCACAAAATAAAATGAATGGAATAGTACGTGTGTGTTAAATGTTAATAGCTTGGATCCAATGTGATAATGTGAAAGTGATAAAGTTTGAATGTTAATGATCCTTCGGGATGGATGTTAAAGGTGGTATCCTTCGGGATGACCAAAGCAATGAATGTAAAGAATCCTTCGGGATGTGTTAATGATCCTTCGGGATAAAACGTATTGCCTTCACCGCAAGGATTGCCTACATCCTTGGCATGTGTAATATTCTCTCCGGAGAAAAATGTTAAAGTAAAGTGGATCCAAGGTAGGAAACGAAAAATTAAAGCAAGAAATAGTAGTGCGAGTGTTATGTCGGAAGTGTATAAGTAGGATGGTTTATGGTTTCTTTATTTAAATGAATTGGGACACCTTTTCATTTGAATAAAGAAGTCGTAAATCACCGAACCATGAGTTTGTATTTCTTGATTTACATCGTTTGGGACGCCTCTCCATGTAAATGAGGAAGTACGAATGAGTGGGCTTATGTGTTCCCGACATGGCATGAGTAGAGTGGAAGAGTAGAAGAAGGAGTCTAGGATGATTAGAAGTCATAAGGAGCTAAGATAGGTGGATAGACAATGAGTTGAATGACGACCCTAGGTGGGAAACGTCAAGTGAAGTATAGGACTTAGGTGTTTTAAGTGTAAGCTGGAACGATTAAAGTTTGAAACGATATGTTTGTTGCAATATGAATTAAAGGAAAATGTGAGATAATGAATGCTAATAAACGCTAATATGGATTAAAGCTCTATGAAACTTTGAAAAAAAAATAAAAAAATAAAGGCAAATGTAACGTATAGTAAAATGTCAATGAGTTAGTGGTAAGGTTGCGATAAAAGTAGAAAGTTAACGAATATTCGGCTTATGAAAAGTTAAAAAGGGGTATGTAATGTTCAAGTGACATATAGTCCTTGACGAGGAAGTTAAATGGAACTAGTTAGAAAGGTATGTGATAGACGTAGGAATGTTAAATGGCTTGCATTCGAGACTAGGATTATGTGGCGAATGATATAATGTTTGAAAAGAAATGAAAGAATTGAGAAGTTAACTAGAAACGATTTGAGTTAAGATTATGATGTACGCATAGTGGACTTAGAATTTTAAGATCGCTTAGATCGAGCAATCAAAAGGGGAATAAGAATGGAAAATGCTAAGAATGGAGATAAGGTGAATTAGCTTTGGCTAGTAATGGACGAGAGATTTCGGGGACGAAATCTAAATAAGGGGGGTAGAATTGTTAGACCCGTTCCCCGGGTAGTGGGACCCCACCCTAGATGAAAGTTGACCCGAGCCTAAGTATGTTTGACTAAGGATATGTGGTTTTCTGATGAGGCCTAGATGCGGCGCATCTAGGAAAGTGGCATGCGGCGCATGGTAAGAAGGGAAAGTAGAACCGACTTATTATTGCCCATGCGCCGTATTGGAGAAATAGATACGGCGTATTCAAGGGGTAGCATGGATGCGGCGCATCTAAAATATAGATGCGGCGCATCGACCTTAAATAAGCAGAAATGACAGAAATGCCCTCCCAGCTAGTTTATATGTGTTAGGCTCTAGACATTTCCACACAATTCTTGTGTGTTCTGTAATGTCGAGATAGAGAGAGAGAGAAAAGAGAAATGGAGCTTGGATGATGAAATGATGATGGATTAATGGTGATAATTCAAGAATGAAGTCTATAGCTTGTCCTAGCATGGTTATCAAGTAAGTATTGATGCTTAATTAGTGTTTAATTGATGATTAAGAATCTAGGGTTTATGAACCCTAACTTGGGATTAAAGGGTAAATGGTGTTTTAAGATAATTAAGAAGTAATGATGATTATGTGATGAGTTTTTAATGGGTTTAAGTTGGTAAATGATGGGATTAGCTATCATATAATCAATGTATGATTATATGATGATTAGAAGTGTTTAGAGGTTAGTTATGGTGGTATTAACCATGAGTATAGCTAATGATTATGTATTATATGTTATGATGATAATGGTTTAGGATGTAATGATGATGATGATAAAGATGGAGATGAGGAGATGATGTTAGTGATAGTCTTGGCTTGGACTCAAGGTAAGTAAATCGGCTATAAAATGATGTTATGATGACTTCTATGCATTATGTGTCTAGATGATCATATATGCTAAGATTAATGAATGTTTTGTGTGATGTTGTTACGTGTTAGTAAGTGTAAGGTAGTGATGGATTAGGCAAGGTTGGATTAAGGTATGTGTTTATGTTCGGCGTAATGAAGGATTATAGGTTATGATGTGTAATGTGAGAATGAATTGTAATGTTATGTTATACCCGTTTTACTTACTAAGCGTTATCGCTTACGGTTTAAGTGTTTAATGTTTTGTAGGCGAAAGTGTTGAGATGAAGGCTTGGATAAGGATTAAGGTTGGATATGCGGTTGGTAGAAGAATGGGTAAGAAATAGAGCTAGGTAGATACCGAGCTCAAGTGTATGAGTTTGTACCCCCGCGAGTCAAGTGTTGTTTTGTAACGAGTAAACGAGTGTCAAAATGTATGTCAATAGTCGTATGACGATTTGGTGGTCAAATGGTGTATCAAAGTGTAGTTTTATATGTTATGGTCAACGTTAAAGGGGTGTTTGGCATAAGCTTGTTTATACCCATTTTGATTAGTAAACGGGTCAAGTGTTAGCGTAATATGTTTGATGTGTTAAATGAATGATTTCTGTAATGTCTATAGAGTGAAAAGGGTGTCAAAGTGTATTTGGGTGTGTTAAGCTTCTGCAGGTTTTCCTGCTGATGTTCTGTGTCAAATTGGTCGATGCGGCGTATCTAATACATTAGATGCGGCGTATCAGAAGTTTAAGGTGATGCGGCGTATCTAATATAATAGATGCGGCGTATCAGAAGTTGAAGGTAATGCGGCGTATCACTTTAAATGGATACGGCGCATGGTCTGATACGGCGTATCCCTCGAAGGGATGCGGCGTATCGTTAGTCAGAAGGATTGTCTGGTTATAATATAAAGATAAAATGTGAAATGTTTTGAAAGGTGTTCAAGTATATAGGTATTTGCAAAGTACTTTAAAGGGATAAATGTGATAAGTTATGGTTATTTAAATGAAGAATTGTATGTGTTCGGTAAAGTTAAGCGTTTTCCGCGTCAAAAGTTCAAAGTTTTTGGTCAAAGCGGGCACGGGGTGTTACAAATTGGTATCAGAGCTTCGGTTTAAGTGAATTAGGTTTCCTTTAGGTTGCCTAGACTTAAACCACTCGTAGAAATGTTGGACGTAGGTGTAAGAAATGCGTAAGGTAAGCGTCTAAGTTATAAGAAGGAAAGTGTGATATGTTAGGTGGACCAAAGATTTATAAATGATGAATGTGCCTTATGTGCCAATATGTATGTGATGTAAGTCCAAGGAGGACTTGAAATGTTAAAGTGATTAGTTAGCCGTGCACCTTGGTCGGTGCCGGTGATTGGTTGTGACTTCATAAATGTATGTTAGCCTAGTGATAATGGAATGAGAATAGGAATGGTATTCGGTATTAGAGACGGGCTAATAAGTAAATCTAAATGTTGATGTTTAAAGTATGGAACATTATAGATGTGCTAAACTATAACGTGAAAAGATAAGATAAGCTAAGGAACTAATGAATTAGGGATGGATGATGCGAAAGGTAAAGAATGAGCTTAATAAATGATGGCATGTAATGATTATGACCCGTAAGATGTTAACAGCCAATATATGGTCTTGTTATACATATACACGCCTAATGAATGACGTTAAGGTAGTATAGAGACGGGCTAAGGGTACGTAAGATAACGAGGATGAATGATATGATAGAACGCAATTGATGAAATCAAATGATATTGCTTAAATGCATAAATAACTAAGATAAGATAAGTCAAGGCATAAGAACAAGAACGAAATGAGTATGCATAAGGTTAAGGTATGGTCTTAAAATCATTATATTACGGTCAAGGCGATTAGTGGTAAATATTATAATGAAAGCATGTGTTGCAGAAAGCTATATGTGTAAAGAATTGAGTATACTAACGGGTGAGGTAAAAAGATGGAAATGGCTAGCACGGGTTAAAGAATGTAAGCTATTGTGAAAAGTGTAAAGATTAAGAAAATGCGTAGATAACTAAAACGTGCAAGAATAACAAATGATGCTAATGAACGAATGTAAGTTAACCTATGCAAGGTTTAGAAGTGAAAAGAGTCGGGTGGACTAAAGGGTAAGGTAAGAGGATGAAAATGACTAAAGCAAAATCAGAATGTAAGATGATAAACACATAGAAGTGTGTATTTATAATAAGCAAGTTCATATGCAATAGGAGCTTGCGTTCACAAAATAAAATGAATGGAATAGTACGTGTGTGTTAAATGTTAATAGCTTGGATCCAATGTGATAATGTGAAAGTGATAAAGTTTGAATGTTAATGATCCTTCGGGATGGATGTTAAAGGTGGTATCCTTCGGGATGACCAAATCAATGAATGTAAAGAATCCTTCGGGATGTGTTAATGATCCTTCGGGATAAAACGTATTGCCTTCACCGGCAAGGATTGCCTACATCCTTGGCATGTGTAATATTCTCTCCGGGGAAAAATGTTAAAGTAAAGTGGATCCAAGCTAGGAAACGAAAAATTAAAGCAAGAAATAGTAGTGCGAGTGTTATGTCGGAAGTGTATAAGTAGGATGGTTTATGGTTTCTTTATTTAAATGAATTGGGACGCCTTTTCATTTGAATAAAGAAGTCGTAAATCACCGAACCATGAGTTTGTATTTCTTGATTTACATCGTTTGGGACGCCTCTCCATGTAAATGAGGAAGTACGAATGAGTGGGCTTATGTGTTCCCGACATGGCATGAGTAGAGTGGAAGGGTAGAAGAAGGAGTCTAGGATGATTAGAAGTCATAAGGAGCTAAGATAGGTGGATAGACAATGAGTTGAATGACGACCCTAGGTGGGAAACGTCAAGTGAAGTATAGGACTTAGGTGTTTTAAGTGTAAGCTGGAACGATTAAAGTTTGAAACGATATGTTTGTTGCAATATGAATTAAAGGAAAATGTGAGATAATGAATTCTAATAAACGCTAATATGGATTAAAGCTCTATGAAACTTTGAAAAAAAAATAAAAAAATAAAGGCAAATGTAACGTATAGTAAAATGTCAATGAGTTAGTGGTAAGGTTGCGATAAAAGTAGAAAGTTAACGAATATTCGGCTTATGAAAAGTTAAAAAGGGGTATGTAATGTTCAAGTGACATATAGTCCTTGACGAGGAAGTTAAATGGAACTAGTTAGAAAGGTATGTGATAGACGTAGGAATGTTAAATGGCTTGCATTCGAGACTAGGATTATGTGGCGAATGATATAATGATTGAAAAGAAATGAAAGAATTGAGAAGTTAACTAGAAACGATTTGAGTTAAGATTATGATGTACGCATAGTGGACTTAGATTTTAAGATCGCTTAGATCGAGCAATCAAAAGGGAATAAGAATGGAAAATGCTAAGAATGGAGATAAGGTGAATTAGCTTTGGCTAGTAATGGACGAGAGATTTCGGGGACGAAATCTAAATAAGGGGGGTAGAATTGTTAGACCCGTTCCCCGGGTAGTGGGACCCCACCCTAGATGAAAGTTGACCCGAGCCTAAGTATGTTTGACTAAGGATATGTGGTTTTCTAATGAGGCCTAGATGCGGCGCATCTAGAAAAGTGGCATGCGGCGCATGGTAAGAAGGGAAAGTAGAACCGACTTATTATTGCCCATGCGCCGTATTGGAGAAATAGATACGGCGTATTCAAGGGGTAGCATGGATGCGGCGCATCTAAAATATAGATGCGGCGCATCGACCTTAAATAAGCAGAAATGACAGAAATGCCCTCCCAGCTAGTTTATATGTGTTAGGCTCTAGACATTTCCACACAATTCTTGTGTGTTCTGTAATGTCGAGATAGAGAGAGAGAGAAAAGAGAAATGGAGCTTGGATGATGAAATGATGATGGATTAATGGTGATAATTCAAGAATGAAGTCTATAGCTTGTCCTAGCATGGTTATCAAGTAAGTATTGATGCTTAATTAGTGTTTAATTGATGATTAAGAATCTAGGGTTTATGAACCCTAACTTGGGATTAAAGGGTAAATGGTGTTTTAAGATAATTAAGAAGTAATGATGATTATGTGATGAGTTTTTAATGGGTTTAAGTTGGTAAATGATGGGATTAGCTATCATATAATCAATGTATGATTATATGATGATTAGAAGTGTTTAGAGGTTAGTTATGGTGGTATTAACCATGAGTATAGCTAATGATTATGTATTATATGTTATGATGATAATGGTTTAGGATGTAATGATGATGATGATAAAGATGGAGATGAGGAGATGATGTTAGTGATAGTCTTGGCTTGGACTCAAGGTAAGTAAATCGGCTATAAAATGATGTTATGATGACTTCTATGCATTATGTGTCTAGATGATCATATATGCTAAGATTAATGAATGTTTTGTGTGATGTTGTCACGTGTTAGTAAGTGTAAGGTAGTGATGGATTAGGCAAGGTTGGATTAAGGTATGTGTTTATGTTCGGCGTAATGAAGGATTATAGGTTATGATGTGTAATGTGAAATGAATTGTAATGTTATGTTATACCCGTTTTACTTACTAAGCGTTATCGCTTACGGTTTAAGTGTTTAATGTTTTGTAGGCGAAAGTGTTGAGATGAAGGCTTGGATAAGGATTAAGGTTGGATATGCGGTTGGTAGAAGAATGGGTAAGAAATAGAGCTAGGTAGATACCGAGCTCAAGTGTATGAGTTTGTACCCCCGCGAGTCAAGTGTTGTTTTGTAACGAGTAAACGAGTGTCAAAATGTATGTCAATAGTCGTATGACGATTTGGTGGTCAAATGGTGTATCAAAGTGTAGTTTATATGTTATGGTCAACGTTAAAGGGGTGTTTGGCATAAGCTTGTTTATACCCATTTTGATTAGTAAACGGGTCAAGTGTTAGCGTAATATGTTTGATGTGTTAAATGAATGATTTCTGTAATGTCTATAGAGTGAAAAGGGTGTCAAAGTGTATTTGGGTGTGTTAAGCTTCTGCAGGTTTTCCTGCTGATGTTCTGTGTCAAATTGGTCGATGCGGCGTATCTAATACATTAGATGCGGCGTATCAGAAGTTTAAGGTGATGCGGCGTATCTAATATAATAGATGCGGCGTATCAGAAGTTGAAGGTAATGCGGCGTATCACTTTAAATGGATACGGCGCATGGTCTGATACGGCGTATCCCTCGAAGGGATGCGGCGTATCGTTAGTCAGAAGGATTGTCTGGTTATAATATAAAGATAAAATGTGAAATGTTTTGAAAGGGTTTCAAGTATATAGGTCCTTGCAAAGTACTTTAAAGGGATAAATGTGATAAGTTATGGTTATTTAAATGAAGAATTGTATGTGTTCGGTAAAGTCAAGCGTTTCTCCGCGTCAAAAGTTCAAAGTTTTTGGTCAAAGCGGGCACGAGGTGTTACAAATTGGTATCAGAGCTTCGGTTTAAGTGAATTAGGTTTCCTTTAGGTTGCCTAGACTTAAACCACTCGTAGAAATGTTGGACGTAGGTGTAAGAAATGCGTAAGGTAAGCGTCTAAGTTATAAGAAGGAAAGTGTGATATGTTAGGTGGACCAAAGATTTATAAATGATGAATGTGCCTTATGTGCCAATATGTATGTGATGTAAGTCCAAGGAGGACTTGAAATGTTAAAGTGATTAGTTAGCCGTGCACCTTGGTCGGTGCCGGTGATTGGTTGTGACTTCATAAATGTATGTTAGCCTAGTGATAATGGAATGAGAATAGGAATGGTATTCGGTATTAGAGACGGGCTAATAAGTAAATCTAAATGTTGATGTTTAAAGTATGGAACATTATAGATGTGCTAAACTATAACGTGAAAAGATAAGATAAGCTAAGGAACTAATGAATTAGGGATGGATGATGCGAAAGGTAAAGAATGAGCTTAATAAATGATGGCATGTAATGATTATGACCCGTAAGATGTTAACAGCCAATATATGGTCTTGTTATACATATACACGCCTAATGAATGACGTTAAGGTAGTATAGAGACGGGCTAAGGGTACGTAAGATAACGAGGATGAATGATATGATAGAACGCAATTGATGAAATCAAATGATATTGCTTAAATGCATAAATAACTAAGATAAGATAAGTCAAGGCATAAGAACAAGAACAAAATGAGTATGCATAAGGTTAAGGTATGGTCTTAAAATCATTATATTACGGTCAAGGCGATTAGTGGTAAATATTATAATGAAAGCATGTGTTACAGAAAGCTATATGTGTAAAGAATTGAGTATACTAACGGGTGAGGTAAAAAGATGGAAATGGCTAGCACGGGTTAAAGAATGTAAGCTATTGTGAAAAGTGTAAAGATTAAGAAAATGCGTAGATAACTAAAACGTGCAAGAATAACAAATGATGCTATTGAAAGAATGTAAGTTAACCTATGCAAGGTTTAGAAGTGAAAAGAGTCGGGTGGACTAAAGGGTAAGGTAAGAGGATGAAAATGACTAAAGCAAAATCAGAATGTAAGATGATAAACACATAGAAGTGTGTATTTATAATAAGCAAGTTCATATGCAATAGGAGCTTGCGTTCACAAAATAAAATGAATGGAATAGTACGTGTGTGTTAAATGTTAATAGCTTGGATCCAATGTGATAATGTGAAAGTGATAAAGTTTGAATGTTAATGATCCTTCGGGATGGATGTTAAAGGTGGTATCCTTCGGGATGACCAAAGCAATGAATGTAAAGAATCCTTCGGGATGTGTTAATGATCCTTCGGGATAAAACGTATTGCCTTCACCGCAAGGATTGCCTACATCCTTGGCATGTGTAATATTCTCTCCGGAGAAAAATGTTAAAGTAAAGTGGATCCAAGGTAGGAAACGAAAAATTAAAGCAAGAAATAGTAGTGCGAGTGTTATGTCGGAAGTGTATAAGTAGGATGGTTTATGGTTTCTTTATTTAAATGAATTGGGACACCTTTTCATTTGAATAAAGAAGTCGTAAATCACCGAACCATGAGTTTGTATTTCTTGATTTACATCGTTTGGGACGCCTCTCCATGTAAATGAGGAAGTACGAATGAGTGGGCTTATGTGTTCCCGACATGGCATGAGTAGAGTGGAAGAGTAGAAGAAGGAGTCTAGGATGATTAGAAGTCATAAGGAGCTAAGATAGGTGGATAGACAATGAGTTGAATGACGACCCTAGGTGGGAAACGTCAAGTGAAGTATAGGACTTAGGTGTTTTAAGTGTAAGCTGGAACGATTAAAGTTTGAAACGATATGTTTGTTGCAATATGAATTAAAGGAAAATGTGAGATAATGAATGCTAATAAACGCTAATATGGATTAAAGCTCTATGAAACTTTGAAAAAAAAAATAAAAAAATAAAGGCAAATGTAACGTATAGTAAAATGTCAATGAGTTAGTGGTAAGGTTGCGATAAAAGTAGAAAGTTAACGAATATTCAGCTTATGAAAAGTTAAAAAGGGGTATGTAATGTTCAAGTGACATATAGTCCTTGACGAGGAAATTAAATGGAACTAGTTAGAAAGGTATGTGATAGACGTAGTAATGTTAAATGGCTTGCATTCGAGACTAGGATTATGTGGCGAATGATATAATGATTGAAAAGAAATGAAAGAATTGAGAAGTTAACTAGAAACGATTTGAGTTAAGATTATGATGTACGCATAGTGGACTTAGAATTTTAAGATCGCTTAGATCGAGCAATCAAAAGGGGAATAAGAATGGAAAATGCTAAGAATGGAGATAAGGTGAATTAGCTTTGGCTAGTAATGGACGAGAGATTTCGGGACGAAATCTAAATAAGGGGGGTAGAATTGTTAGACCCGTTCTCCGGGTAGTGGGACCCCACCCTAGATGAAAGTTGACCCGAGCCTAAGTATGTTTGACTAAGGATATGTGGTTTTCTGATGAGGCCTAGATGCGGCGCATCTAGGAAAGTGGCATGCGGCGCATGGTAAGAAGGGAAAGTAGAACCGACTTATTATTGCCCATGCGCCGTATTGGAGAAATAGATACGGCGTATTCAAGGGGTAGCATGGATGCGGCGCATCTAAAATATAGATGCGGCGCATCGACCTTAAATAAGCAGAAATGACAGAAATGCCCTCCCAGCTAGTTTATATGTGTTAGGCTCTAGACATTTCCACACAATTCTTGTGTGTTCTGTAATGTCGAGATAGAGAGAGAGAGAGAGAAGAGAAATGGAGCTTGAATGATGAAATGATGATGGATTAATGGTGATAATTCAAGAATGAAGTCTATAGCTTGTCCTAGCATGGTTATCAAGTAAGTATTGATGCTTAATTAGTGTTTAATTGATGATTAAGAATCTAGGGTTTATGAACCCTAACTTGAGATTAAAGGGTAAATGGTGTTTTAAGATAATTAAGAAGTAATGATGATTATGTGATGAGTTTTTAATGGGTTTAAGTTGGTAAATGATGGGATTAGCTATCATATAATCAATGTATGATTATATGATGATTAGAAGTGTTTAGAGGTTAGTTATGGTGGTATTAACCATGAGTATAGCTAATGATTATGTATTATATGTTATGATGATAATGGTTTAGGATGTAATGATGATGATGATAAAGATGGAGATGAGGAGATGATGTTAGTGATAGTCTTGGCTTGGACTCAAGGTAAGTAAACCGGCTATAAAATGATGTTATGATGACTTCTATGCATTATGTGTCTAGATGATCATATATGCTAAGATTAATGAATGTTTTGTGTGATGTTGTTACGTGTTAGTAAGTGTAAGGTAGTGATGGATTAGGCAAGGTTGGATTAAGGTATGTGTTTATGTTCGGCGTAATGAAGGATTATAGGTTATGATGTGTAATGTGAGAATGAATTGTAATGTTATGTTATACCCGTTTTACTTACTAAGCGTTATCGCTTACGGTTTAAGTGTTTAATGTTTTGTAGGAGAAAGTGTTGAGATGAAGGCTTGGATAAGGATTAAGGTTGGATATGCGGTTGGTAGAAGAATGGGTAAGAAATAGAGCTAGGTAGATACCGAGCTCAAGTGTATGAGTTTGTACCCCCGCGAGTCAAGTGTTGTTTTGTAACGAGTAAACGAGTGTCAAAATGTATGTCAATAGTCGTATGACGATTTGGTGGTCAAATGGTGTATCAAAGTGTAGTTTATATGTTATGGTCAACGTTAAAGGGGTGTTTGGCATAAGCTTGTTTATACCCATTTTGATTAGTAAACGGGTCAAGTGTTAGCGTAATATGTTTGATGTGTTAAATGAATGATTTCTGTAATGTCTATAGAGTGAAAAAGGGTGTCAAAGTGTATTTGGGTGTGTTAAGCTTCTGCAGGTTTTCCTGCTGATGTTCTGTGTCAAATTGGTCGATGCGGCGTATCTAATACATTAGATGCGGCGTATCAGAAGTTTAAGGTGATGCGGCGTATCTAATATAATAGATGCGGCGTATCAGAAGTTGAAGGTAATGCGGCGTATCACTTTAAATGGATACGGCGCATGGTCTGATACGGCGTATCCCTCGAAGGGATGCGGCGTATCGTTAGTGAGAAGGATTGTCTGGTTATAATATAAAGATAAAATGTGAAATGTTTTGAAAGGTGTTCAAGTATATAGGTCCTTGCAAAGTACTTTAAAGGGATAAATGTGATAAGTTATGGTTATTTAAATGAAGAATTGTATGTGTTCGGTAAAGTCAAGCGTTTCCGCGTCAAAAGTTCAAAGTTTTTGGTCAAAGCGGGAACGGGGTGTTACAACCACATCGCCAGAAGCTCTCCCTCTAGGCTCCCTTACCCAATCCCATTCCCACCACCACACCCCCTCACAACATCTCCTTCTATCAACCACCCGAGCCTCCTTACGCCTATCTAATTGAAATAACCTAGGAAATCTTTCACAAAGTCTTATACCACTAACCCACCTATCTTCCCAAAAAAGCGTATCCCCCCCATCACCCAACGTTTTTGAGAAAGAAGAAGAAAATCCAATCCCAACTTTGTCAATGTCTAGACCTACCTTCACAATATCACGCCAAAGCCCACTCCTACCTACCCTCGAGCCTACGCCATCAGCCTCTAAACCGCCACTCTCTCCATAAATACTTTTGATCACCCTCACCCATAAAGCACCACCTTCTATCTTGAACCGCCACCACCACTTTCCTACTAACGCCCAATTTTTAGCCCTAAGAGACCCGATGTTTAACCCCCCAACCCCATAAGTAGATAAAACCTTATCCCATTTAACCCATGGTAATCTTTTATTTTCACCCACCCCACCCCAGAAGAACTCTCTCCTAATACTCTCAAGTTTTTTTTATCACACATAAAGGCACACGGAACAATGAAAAATAATACAATGGAAAACTTCCTAGAACCGATTTAACCAGTGTCAATCGTCCCCCAAAGGACATCGTTTTTGCTTTCCAGTCGGATAATCTTTTTTTGAATTTCTCAACCACATTTCTCCATGCACTTTCCCGACGCATACAATCCCCAATTGGAAGTCCCAAATATGTAAATGGGAATTCACCCATGCTACATTACATCCAACTCGCCATATTGCTCACTTCACTCGAATTTACCCCAACACCATACAATCTACTCTTGTCAAGGTTTACCTTGAGACCTGACACCCTCTCAAAACACTTCAAGATACACATTAGATTCTTTGCATTTTCTTTATCCCATTCACCAAAGAAGATTGTGTCGTCGGCATATTGTAAGTGTGAAACAACCACTCTCTCAGATCCCAAATTAATTCCTTTAAAGATTCCTTTTACAACCGCCTCTTTAATCATTGAATTCAACCCTTCTGCCGCGAGAACAAGAATGGTGACAATGGGTCACCTCGCCTAACACCACGCTCTAAACCAAATTCGATTGTCGGGGACCCATTAACCAGAACCGACATTGAAGATGACTTTAAGCAAGCGTCAATCCACGAACACCACTTTTCTCCGAAACCCATGCTTTTTAGAATATTGCACAAATATCTCCAATTAATACTATCGTATGCCTTTTCAAAATCTACTTTAAAAATCAAACCTTTTATTTTATTTTTCTTCATAAAATCAACCGTCACATTTGTTTGATGTTTTGTATATGTGATATTACATGCGCGAAGTTCAAATTATAAGTACAATTAAATAATTAATGATTATATTTTAACTATATTTGTTTTGTGCGTACTTATAGGTCGTGATTTCATTTTGATACTTATAATCTCGTGCATCTATAGATTTTTTGTATTACAATTAAACTAATTTATCGTTATCCGTGTTCTTGTTTTTGACCCGTGTAGGCACGTGTTATTATACGCGGATCCGGTACGGACAATGACTATAACTAATAATAATATTTGCTCGGGTTTGAAACTATGATCAATATTTTTTTAAAATCTTATTGTTCGAGTACCTTAATTTGAAATTTTACCATAATTCAAATTCTTTGAGTATAAATGTTTATATACGTTATATTTAATCTCGCGCATATACTCAATAACATGTAAGCGTATGTTGGCAGTGTTTTTGTATTACGATTAATAATAATAATAATAATAATAATAATAATAATAATAATAATAATAATAATAATAATAATAATAATAATAATAATAATAATAGAGTTAGCTTTCACGTATTAAGTCTATTGCCAATAGTCACTCAAATAATGCTAAAAGTGGTGTTTTTATCTTTCATAGAGTTAGCTTTTGTATTCAGAAAGGAGTGGGAGCACAACTTGTGTCTAGACTCCCATCTAACTTTATGTAAAATTTATTATGTTTAATGCAAAAAATTTATTATAAAAAAAAAAAAAAATAAAAAATAAAATAATAATAATAATAAATAATAATAATAATAATAATAATAATAATAATAAATAATAATAATAATAATAACAACAATTTAATAATGCCAGGACTTGCCGTTGTGTGTTATGCTATCGGCTAGGTATTCCAATATTCTCTATTCAGTTGTCGTGCACAGCTTGTTCCAGGGTCTTTACGGGTGATATTTATGGAGACCATGTTGTATCGTGTGCTGGTATTATTGGTATTAAGAATCGGCATAACGTGGTGCGCGATTGTTTGTTTACATCTGTTCACGATCGGGGATTTCAGCTCGTAAAGAAGTTGATATCAAGCTTTGTGGAAAAAGGGACAAACCATTACGCCCAGCTGATATGTTGCTCTACTCGTGGGACAGAGGGTGTGATGTATGTGTCGATCTGACAGGGTCATCGCCCTTGACGCAAACTGGTATGGTTGATTTTGTGCCGGGTCATGCAGTGATTGAGGCCGCACAACATAAACGCGTCAAGTATGAGACTAAATGCGCGGATATTGGATATGGGTTTCTCCCGTTCTCTATCTCCTCTTTTAGGGAACTCGAGAAGGATACAGTGAACTTACTGAAACGGATCCGAACGTTCTCTGTGACCCAAGACATTGGGGCGCGTGTTGCAGCTCATATCTTTAGTAGGATTAGCTTTGCTATAGCTAGATAAATGGGGCCCAGTTAGAATATCGGTTTCCCACTAATTTATTGTAAATCCTATTAATTTCTAATAAAGTGACGTTTATAATAATAATAATAATAATAATGCATTTATCTTTTCATAAAGTGAGTTTTCGTATTCTGAAAGGATTTAGAGTACAATTTGTGTCTGAACTCTAATCTAACTTTATGAAATTTTTTTATAATAATAATAATAAATAATGATGATGACGATTACGATGACGATGACGATGACAATGATAATAATAATAATAATAATAATAATAATAATAATAATAATAATAATAATAATAATAATAATAATAATAATAAATTTTACATAAAGTCGGATGTGAATTTAGACATAAGTTGTGCTCCCACTCCTTTCTGAATACAAAAGCTAACTCTATGAAAAGATAAAAACATCACTTTTAGCATTATTTGAGTGACTATTGTCAATAGACTTAATACGTGAAAGTGTGTTCAAAGCCTCTATATCGAATTCCCCGAACGTAGAAAAGGTAAAAGGTATGAACTTGTATCCATTGTCATTACATTTGGATGCATACTTTCTATTTTTCTTCTCCACAGCATTGTGCAGGGCTACCCCAGGAGCCCATGAAGTCGCCCCACTACCAGCAAATGGAGAGATGCCAGTCACGTCCAAGCATGCATCTTTACCTTGAAGCCAATTAAATAATAACAAGTCTGCAGGCCGCAGCTCCTTCCCATCTTCCGAAAGGAACCCCATAGGAGCCTCCTTACGCACCAGGAGCCTCCTTATTGATGTATTATTGTATAAACCTTTAAGTTTATTATATTATATTATGTATTATTATTATTATTATTATTATTATTATTATTATTTGTTTTACCAATTAGTATCTCGGCTCCCTACTAACTTCTTGTAAATCCTATTTTGTTTCTAATAAAGTGATGTTTTATAAAAAAAAATAAAAATAAAAAAATAAAAATAATAATAATAATAATAATGACGACGATGATAATAAGTGCATCCACTATAATAAACCTTTTACAAAGGTTTATACAATAATACATCAATAAATTTGTAACCACCGATAAATTTTCACTTGTATTAATATTCTAACGAAAGAATACTTATCCATTTTGTACGTCTAGTTTTTTTTAAAGATTAAACTTTATCAGTTTATCTTATCACAACAACAAACTAATGTGACGTAACTCACATTCTCAATAAACGTACTCACCAACACCAACATGTCTTAAGTACATTTCAAATAAACATTCGTTACATGTCAAGTATAAAAGATTGCAACTCTTATTTACATATTATTTATTTATTATCATTAAATAAATAAATAAACGCTTCTACAAGATTTTTATATATAAACAGTGTACCCTGTACTCCTAATATATAAATATCTAGTTATTATTCATAAATATCTATTTACTATTCATCAAAATATCTAGTTACTATTCATAAATATCTATTTACTATTCATCAAAATATCTATTTACTATTCATCAAAATATCTAGTTACTATTCATAAATATCTATTTACAATTCATCAAAATAACTATTTATTATTCATCGAAATATCTAATTACTATTTATCAAAATATCTAGATATTTTCAGAAATTTTCACTATAGATAAAAAGAAAACTAGTTCATTTTTTTTCACACCATTTTCACTAGCAAAAACTCTCATTTTACTTGTGTGTTCGGCCAAGGAAGAAAAAGAAAGAAGACAGAGTCGTTTTTCAAGTATTTCAAGCATTTATCGATCATTTTCTAGCTATAACTAACTACAAATTAATTTGGAGTCATCGTTGGGAATCTATTGTTCAAATTACTTTCTAAAACATCCTAATATCAAGTAAGTAAGAAATAAATTTCTATACTTTTCATTTGGTGTATTATGTGTTCATTATACTTAATTATGCATTTTTTAAGTTTAAATTACACCTAAACTCACATATATCACCTATGAGCATGTTTGTGAATTTTTATGGTCAAGTATATACAAGTTCTATATAATTATTGGATGAGAAAAATGAGTATTTACAAGTCTTGCATCATTTTTAATTGATTTACAAAGTTTATTGTTATATATAAGTCTATAATTGTTCTAATACATTTTAGTCATTTTTACTAGATCTAGACTTTTATCATGTTAATATGGTCATTTTGAGTATATAAAAATTATGAAAGAAGTTGATGGAGGAATATAGATTAGTTTGGTGTTGTTATTACAAGCGGATTAGTTTAGAAAATGGATTTATAAAAATGTACGCGGAAGCGCTGCTGAAATTTCTAATTTTCAGAAAAATATATTATTATACAAGATTTTCTCAAAGAAATAGAAAATAGATTTTATAACAAGAACGTGGTCGTTTGAATGAGTATAAACGGGTTTATAACGAAAGAGATACGAATATTTCTAAATCTATTAGCGATAACTATTTTCAGAAAATAATAAGTGTGCTGTCTAGATTTTTGCCGTAGTAAAACCAAGCTTTAAGAGATAAACTGAGTCCCCGAGACTTCAAAATATTTTAGTATAATTAAATACCTTCGCGGGGACAGGTAGAACTTTAAAAACCGAGCTATAACGAAAAAGTTATGACTTAATGAAGTTAATGACGAAAACTATTTTTTTTGACAGATTTCTAATAGAGAATAGTAACCTGAATTTCTTCTTAGACATGGATTTTAGGCACTTTGGGTGCGGCTTTGGATAAAATATAATACACGGAAGTTGTAGTACTTTGATTACATACTTTAGTCGAGTCGAAGACTTTTTTTTTTTTTTTTTTTTTTTTTTTTTTTTTTTTTTCAATCATATATTATTAAAACGTTCATATCGTGGTTACAATACACAACTTGTTAAAAGTCCAAAAATGTTATATTCAGACTATTGTTAAAGATTATCTAATAACATAATTTTCATTTCAAACTCTCAAACAAACATGCACGGGTGATATAACTTTCATAAAATGCATACACGATATCATTTCATGATCTAAGTCACATCATTCATATTAGGTTGCGGTTAGTGTCTGAGCCTCATTTCAGTGTACCTACTTTTGCCAAAAATTTATCAGTTCTATCAGGTGAGTTCATGTCCTTTATTTTCAATTATTTCGTACTATCTTTGGGGGAGATGCACGCTCAACTAATTGCTTTTACATTCACAAGTATTCTAAACTTTTACATATTACTGTAAGTTTCATAGCTCCTACTTTTATATGTTTTGAATTATTTTTGGGGGAGATACATGCTCAACTATTTTCATTTACTTTCACAAGTAATCTAAACTTCTACATATTACTGTGAGTTCATAGTCCCACTTTTATACGTTTTCCAAACTTATGGGGAGCTACCTGCTACAAACCTGAACACAAGTATTTTTCCGTATACTATCCTGATTGATATTGCCTAATGTTTATGCAAATAATGTTCTAAAAACGCTATTTATATCTTTCGATAACTTCACGTTTTGAGGATGACAAAATGTGAAATCATGTTACGTTAAAATTAACGTAAACAAGTTTTTAGTCGAAAGATCCCATTTCTACACAAATCACTCTAGGTATGCACAAACAAATTTACATCTTGACAAATGATCAAAGAAGTGAATTTGTGCTTAAGACTTCACATTATTAATGTGACAAAATATTTTTCTTAAAAATATGCTTTACAAGTTATTTTTTTAATAATTAAGAAATGTTTTATTGGAAAAATATGTTCAAATAACATAACAGCTATTCCCCCCCCCCCCCCCCCCCAAAATCAGCTCCAAACTTCCCCAAATAAGTTTTCACCAAAAAAGACAAAAAGAGGAGCGCTTTTTTCTGGCACGGTACCACGGTACCACTAAATTTAGTGGTACCGTGGGTGATTTAACGGTACCATGTCCCCATAACGGCTAGAATTTTTCTGCCTATAAATACCAACCCTATTCACAGTTCTTGGGCATCCTTTTTCACACAGAACTTTCTGAGTTCAATACCCTTATCACATTTTCTCTTCTTGATCATTTAGTTTAGTTTTTCTTTTGTTTAAGAGTGATCCAATCATCCAACCTAGAGACCCTCTTCATTCCACTTCAAGTGCAAGAGAAGAAAACAAGATATCCAAGTAGATACAAAGTGTTGTAGTTGTAGTTAGAGCACTTGTAACATTTGTTACATACTTGATTGTATCTTTGTATACATCAAAATCATTTTTCTTTTGAGAGTTTGTGAGAGAAGATCATTGTGATCTTATAAAGATATTGAATATCTCTTGTAGCTTGTGAGCTAGTGTGTTGATCAAGTTGATCAAGGGTAGATAGGATAGATTGAGTCAAGTGAGGGTTGATCATTGTGATCTTGAAGATCTCTTGAAGCTTGTAAGCTTGAGTGATTGATCAAGTGGATCAAGGGTAGATCGGGTAGATCGAGTCTAGTGTGTTGATTGTGTGAAGTAGAAAGGATCGGGTAGATCGTGGTAGATTGGTGCTAGCTAAGATTAGCACTCGACATTTAGCTTAGTGTCGGAAAATAGGATAAGCGACGTTGTACGGTTTTCTCCGCCTGAAGGGAGGTTTGTTGACATAGTGCTTGAAACTCTCGAGTGTGGTACTCAGGGAGTGGAGTAGGGCAAAAAAGAGCTTCGTGACCGAACCACTATAAATCTCTTTGTCCCGGTTTGATCTTTCCATCTCTTCTCTTTACATTTATTATTTATATTAGTTAGTGTAGTCTAGTGTTCATATTGGTGTTGATTGATTACACATAAGATTCGAATCAAGGTTTTTCAAAAGGAAAGTTTTTAAGAAGATTTAAAAACCTGAAAACTATTCAACCCCCCATTCTAGTTTTCCACAATTGGTATCAGAAGCCACGTCAGTCAAGATTTTTAAGTAAACTGTATTTTAAAACTTGAATCGATCAATGGATTTCGACAAATTTCTAGAAGGGCAATCTATGCAAAGACCACCACTTTTCGAAACCGATTGTTTTATTTATTGAAAAACAAGATTCGAAACGTATGTGAAATCAAAAGGCATTGATCTTTGGCATATTATTACCGGGGGTGACTTTCAACCGATTCAAAAGAATCCGAAAACTAAAAGGGATGAAATAGTTCCTTATAGTAAACAAAGTGATGAACTTAAAAGAAAATTAGCCAAAAATGATGAGGCTAAAATGATGATTTATAATGCTTTGCCTAAAAAGGAATTTGAAAGAATTTTCATGTGTAATACGGCAAAAGATATTTGGAAAACTTTGTTAGTCACTCACCAAGGTAATAATCAAGTCAAAGAGAATAAGATAGATCTTCTTGTGCAACAATATGAACAATTTTTCATTTCGAAAGATGAATCAATTGATAATGCTTTTGCTAGATTTAGTACTATTATTACTAGTCTTAAAGCTCTTGATGAAGGTTATTCTAGCAAGAATTATGTTAGTAAGTTTCTTAGGGCTCTTCATCCCAAATGGAGAGTAAAGGTCACCGCCATTGAAGAGTCAAAGGACTTTGCGACATTATCACTTGATGAACTTATAGGAAACTTGAAAGTTCATGAAATGATAATCATGAAAGACTCTGATATAGTCAAAGGCAAAAGCGAGAGAGTTAGATCTCTAGCATTGAAAGCCAAAAAGGAGTCTAGTGATGAGGAATGTTCGAATTCCGATAGTGAAGATGAAGAGTACGCGTTAGTCGTTAGAGACTTTAAATAGTTCTTTAGGAAAAGAGGTAGGTTCGTTAGACAACCTCGTGATGAAAAGAAGTCATCACAAAAGAACCGAGTTGAGAAGAAAGGAACGAGTGATAGGAAATGCTTTAGATGTGGAGATCTTAATCACCTCATAGGAGAATGTCCCAAACCACCGAAAACGAACAACCAAAGAGCTTTCATTGGAGGCTCTTGGAATGATAGCGGTGAAGAAGAAGAGAAGAAGCCCAACGATGAAACATGCCTAATGGCTCAGGCTTCGAATGAGGTACATTCCGACTCTTCTTATTATAGTGATGATAATTCGTCAATAGATGACAATAGGTTACATGACGAATATAATAAACTATGCGAAGTAAGTTCTAAAATTTTAGGTAGAAACAAAATACTAAAATTAAAATTGCATGAACTCGAAATGCAAGTTTTAGAACTAAAGGATCAAGTCAAAAGACTTGAGATAAATAAAGAAGTAGACGTAGGATGTAGGTCATGCATAAGTCTTCAAGTAGAGAATGAGAAACTCAAAGAAAATGCTTTGAGAATCATTAAGTTTGAAAAAGGAACAAAGACACTTAATGATATACTTGAAAACGTTAGGTATGGTCAACATACCGAAGCGGGCTTAGGATTTGACCCAAATAAAGCTTCGACAAGTAAAACAAAACAAGTAAAATTTGTCAAACCCACAAGTTCTGTCAAAACTGTAGACGGCACCACTAAAGGTACAGACGACACCATTAAATTTAATAGTACCGTGGTACCGTCTGGTGCTGGAGACAGAACTGAGTCGAATGTGAAAAATAATTCAAGTCCTAAACCAAGTCACATAGTTGTAAATGGTACAAAAGTATCTATTGCTAGTATAAAGGAAGTCAAAAGCTTTTACAAACCTTTGTCAAACTGATGCGTGCGATGTGTCGTTGCGGTTTAGCAGTATTAATGCCTACTCAAGTTTTAAATTTATATTTAGCCGACTTATCAATAACACACACACTTAACGAGCAGTGTACCCGGTCAGTATGAATATAATGGTAAGTAGAGTGTCGATCACTAAGAGTGGAACGTATTATCTAGTCATTCTAATCAGTATTTTAATATTCTAAGTTAACTATACAACCTAATCTAACGCAAGGGGGTTCAGCCTGAGAGACAGGCACGTTTTGGTTGCAATTAAATAATAAACTAAACTAATGAGCACGAATCAGCGATAGGCATGCACGTACACAGATAAATACTCGAGACAATAAGAAGACCTATCCTGATGATTAAGTAGATTGTCACTTGTTTTATTGATAGTTTTATATGAAGTGTATGTAATTAACCCTTTCTCGTTGGCCCTAATCTTATCGGCGAGAAATCCCTTAATGATTACTTATGTCTAAAAGTTATTCCTAAGTGATCAATTTAGTAACAACCGTGGGAGCCACATTCTCTTCCGTAGTCAAATGCGCAGGCCACTAATAAACACAGAGGTTATCAATGCACTAATAAGTAGTAACCAAAGACATCAACATATAAACTTTAATTGATGGGAAAGCAGTTTTAAGGGAGTGCAATCTTTCTCCTCACATTACACAAGCCACCAATCCTGATGAATTAAAGTTTACTAACACAATAAAACAAAACTACTTAATGAATTAAATACATGCAGGACCTTCTTACAGCTCTTGTATCTTCGTTCGGGTGTGTCTTGTGCTGCCTAATCGTCTGAATTCGGCCTTAGGTTTATGTGGTCTTCGTACCTCGTATATATTATGTGCTACGAAATTCGTCTGGTCTTGGGGTATTTATAGTTTCTGTCTGAGGGTAAGATGCGGCGCATCTAATAAGTAGATGCGGCGCATTGACTTAACTTCGCGTGGGGTCCAAGATTAATATATTCAGGAATATTCGTACACCGCCAGAAGATGCGGCGTATCTTCATTCTTGGATGCGGCGCATGTCCTTTGCCGTCTTGGATAATATCTTGTGAAATCTTGATAGCGATGCGCCGTATGTAATAAGCGAGATGCGGCGCATCTGGAGCAGAATGTCTTGATCTTGTACATTTCAGTAGACTCTTAACTTCTTGCTTGTTTTGCTCCATAATTAGTCCAAAATCGCCAAGTTTCACTAAATGCTTGTTTTTAACTGAGAATTACAAAAGTAAACGATTAAGTATCAATTCTCACCGATAATATAATAAAACAAGTCAAATTAATAGGATAAATGATAGTAATAAAATGTACTTATTTGAGTTCATCAAATATCCCCCCACTTGAACTTTACTTGTCCCCAAGTAAACCTTAGAATTAATCTTATGAAAATGTATCCTAAAAGATATTAGGATTTATTTTTATATTTAAGCATGTATTCATTTTTGTCATAATCACACAACCAAACACTTAACGAATTAGAAGTAAAATAAAATAATTTGATAAAAGCAAATCTAATCGTTTAACTGTCCAGTCGTGACGAATATTCTATCATAAGCTTGGCAAGTATACACATCTCCCCACTAAAGCCAAGGAATAACAAGTCTAAAGCGGTAAAAAGGGTTTTGAGGTTTAAGGGTTAATCATTCTCCTTAATCTCTATCGATCTCAAATTCCAGAAAAGGCGACAAAATCACAAATACATGATCGAATCCACGAACACGATACTTGCAATTGCTCAAATCCTTAACTCGAATAGGCTAAAGATAGGACCAAGTAATCTTTACCAATAATATTATATTAAAAAAGGCGACAAAATCATAAATACATAGCCGAATCCACGACTACGATACTTAAGATTGCTCAAATCCCTAATCTCAATAAATCAAAGGTTTTGATAAAGAATAATATAAGGTATGGATAAATTTTGGGATATAAACTGTTGTAAAAATGAAAAGTAAACAAAACAGATAAATTAAAATCCTAAGTGTGGTTAATCACTATCCCAACCATCCCATGAATAAGACTCATATCATAGAATAACTCACGCTTTAACACTTGAAACACACGCTTTAGGTAGACACGAATTATACTCAACAAGATCTTAATCAAAGAATAAACCTTAGTTGGTGTTCCTATAACTGCCAACTCCCATTCAATCCATAAATATAATATACAACAAATAGTGGTGATATCGACCACTTAATACAAAACTTTACATAAGTTGGTTAAAACAAACATCCAACTTTCTTTCTTTTTCTTTTCTATTTTTTCAATATATATATATTATATATATATATATATATATATATATATATATATATATATATAATATATATATATATATATATATATAATATATATATATATATTATTTTTTAATATATATTTTTTTTCATAAACAATGATGTGTAAAATTTCACTACATCACTATAATGATAATTCTGGATAATTTTTCCATACTTTTCATGACTTCAGAAATAACGGTAATAGTGAAAGTAGTAAAAACAGAAAAATAAACTCAAAAATATACAATATTTACTTTCACTCCAATTGCGTTGTGCAATTTCCCGACCTAACCATAGATAATGAATTACGCACGCGAACACAGGTAATGTAAGGAAACACACTTTGCCTAAAACAATTAACCAACCACGGATTTTAATCTACAGGGTAGGCTAAGGTGTAAGGGTGTAACGAAACATTTTAACGAAGGTGTAAGAAACGAAAGGAATGGCTCTGAGTGTTTTTCTAGGGGTATCTTACTCTAAAAGTGAGAGTAACAAAAGGGTTTATACGGGGGTTAACTAACCAGTGTAGTTAGCTAATAACACATAACATATAAAGGCTATTTGGGTGTAATCCTAGAAATTTACCAATTTAGACAAGTCATTCCAATTATAAAAATAATACTTATTATGGTGGTCTCGAATAGTATACAAGCCAAGTTCTAAAGTTTACAAGTCACCGGCACACTCATAGATTTGTGAATTTTGAAAAATCACAATTTTTGAAAATAACATCATGTGTGCAGCTATGCAACTTAGACTTTAAACAAAAACATGCTAAAAATTTTAATTTTGATATATTAAGCACATTTTAAGCATATTTTGAAAAGTTTAGGACAAGTAAGTGTTAAGTGTTCTAATTCTCCAATCCCCCCACTTAAGTTAAACAACGTCCTCGTTGTTTGTATAAAAGGTTAAAAACTGGAAAATAAAAGAATTAGAACAGAAAAACTCCCCTGAGATTTGCTCGGTATGATCCTCCATTAGTATAAGAGCAAAGATCATCTTTCTTGTGGATTAGAACGTTTAAGCTTCATAATCGATGTATCCACAGAAATGAGGAATCTATAATACCACCAAGACTTTAAACACACCTAAGTTAAGAAAGGCTCAAACTTGCATAATACATTAGTAGTTAGGAAAAATAAAACATAAAAATAAAAATGAAAAATCATCAGGTCAGTCGATGCGCCGTATCTTATGGAAGAAGATACGCCGTATCGAGCCTGGAATAAATACGGATCAGAATAAAGATGCGCGCTCTAACCAGGATGCGCCGCATTAAAATAAACTGATAAAAAGTTTTAAAGTCGAAAATAAAAAATGCAGAAAAATAAAGTAAGATATGACCAGTGCAGTAGATGCGTCGCATCTCAGGATTGAGATGCGCCGTATCTGCTGCGGGCCTGACTGACTCGACACAGAACAGAATAATAAAAATTTTCCGGGTTGTCTCCCGGCCAGCACTTGTCTTTATTCCAGAGTCTTCAAGTTAGACTCACGTTCAGCTCATTAATATCGATCATTGAAGGAGTCGGAAACATCGCGCTCCATCATTGCCAATTCAGTAATATTGAACACTCCTTGCTCGTCCTTGATTTCCACGCCGTTCTTCTTTAATACCTGTATAAACAAAGTTCTGTCCCTTTCGGGCAGAGATGACAAAATGATAGACGGGAAATTCTTATTATCATATAGGCATAAATAAGCAAGGTGGGGTGGTAGTTCAATAAACACATCATTATTCAAATTCGTTTTCTCAACTATTCTCCTACGTTTGTGAATTACTACGCAATCATACCACTCATCATCAGAATCATTAACAATATTGCGTCTAAGTTCGGTAGGTACATTAAGGTCAATAAATTCCTCAAAGTTCTCATGATTAGGATTAGTTGAGTTGTTTTGAATCAATGTTTCTCCCATGAGCCTAGCTTCAAGATCGAGGTCCATACGTTCTCTTAATCCTAGCACATAGACACCTCTAATTATGCTTTTAACAGGATCTTGGCACTTATAGACTAGTTTATAATTCCCTACCCTTAACGAGATTTTTCTTTTAAACACATCAATCTTAGCATGGGCAGTAGACAAGAAAGGTCTTCCAAGGATTAAAGGAATCTTAACATCCTCAGGCATATCTAATATAACAAAGTCTACAGGGAAAATAAACTTCTTAATCTTAACTAGCACATTGTTAGCAATCCCTTCAGGTCGTTTTACCGTTTTATCAGCCAATTCAATAAGTAACTTAGTTGGTGCTAATTTTCCTAGTCCTAGGGTAGTGAATGTCTTAAGAGGCATAACACTAACACTAGCTCCTAAGTCAGCTAACACATTATTGAAAGATATATTATTAATTGAACAAGGCAAAGTAAAACTTCCTGGGTCCTTTTCTTTATGAGGCAAGTCATTTAAGTCGGTTGCAGAGCTCTCTTCTTTCATTGTAGCCTCGATCTCCTCTTCAATATTTGTCTTCTCTTTTAGTAGTCTCCTTAAACTGATTGAAGAATTAAAGAAAAATTCGGGTCTTGCACCATCATTACCATTCATCTGTCTTCTAGGAAAAGGAATGTTAGGAGTGACTTCTTCAGTGGTGCTTATGGCCTTGACATGATCTCTTGGGTTGGTTTCGGTTGAGCTAGGTAAACTTCCATATCCCCTTTCTTGAAGAACTTTGCTCATTTGACCAATTTGTTGTTCCAATGCTTTGATCGAAGCTCCTTGATTTCTTGTAGTAGTGTCCGTTGAAGCTCGGATTTCTTTGATCATAGCAGTATTCTCTTCATGTCTTTTAGCAGCATCGGCCATAATTTGCTTTATAGTGTCATCTAAAGTCTGTCTCCTTTCTTGATAAGCGGGATTGAAGTTGTTCTTTTGATAGAATCCCGGGGTGGCTTCCCTAAATCTTCCTGAATGTCGGAATGGTTGTCCAAATTGGGTGTAATATGCTTCTTCAAACGTCTCACTTTCATTCTTATTCGGGCAATCTTTAGTGTAGTGAGGTCCTTCGCACTTTTCACATCCAACTTGGGCAGCATACAGTTTTTCATCACGCTTCTTCATCTCTCTACTAATTTTATCCAATTGAGCTTGAATAGCAGCAAACCCGTCAAAATTAGTGCTGCTCTTAGATCTAGTAGAGGTCCCATCGTGCCATTTTTGAGAATGATCAGCAGCTTCTTGGATAGCTTTCCTAGCATTGGTTTCACTCATTTGAGGCACAGCTCCTTTAGCGTCCAAGATTTGTCTATTAGGCACGTCCAATCCTTGATAAAACAATATTATCTCCTGCATAGGGGTTAGATAGTGTTGAGGACATTTTACCAGTAAATCTTTAAATCGTTCCCAAGCTTGATAAAGAGTTTCATCAGGCTCTTGCTTGAAACTGTTGATAGCCTCCATCTTTTTAGCAGTCTTAGCAGGTGGACAATATCTCTTCAGGAATTTGCTCTTCAAATCTTCCCATGTAGTGATTGAACTAGCAGGTTCATTCCTTAGCCACTTGTTAGCAGCTCCTTTTAGCGAGAGTGGAAAGATTCTTAGCATGATTTGATTGTCAGTGACTCCTTCTGAAGTAAACAAATCCGCAATCTCGAGGACCTTTTCAACATGCTCATTAGCATCCTCATGTTCCGATCCACTGAAAGCATTTTCTCTTAGCTCCTTGAGAAACTGTAACACCCCAACCCGGCAAGGGTAGAAGCATCACATTATGGTGACAAATCAAAGCATACATACATATTCACAGCGGAAGCCAATAAACATAATCATTAAATAAACCAAGTCAACACGACTGGAATCAATACATAAGTCTCAAATGAAAGGAAGAAATAATCCCAAGGAAATACATAACGAAATAGATCCAATATCAAAATGCTGAAACAAAATGGTAAGACTAGGGTAGGACATCATCTAAGGCAAAAGCTCCTCTAACACTCATCCCAAGCATAAATCCATCTCCCAGCTAGATACCTGCCGCACACGGAAAAGAAAACGTGCGGCTGAGCTTACAAAGCTCAGTGAACAGATACATAATACAACAAGATAATGAAACAGAAATATAATGAAGCACTGGGAAATATCATAAGGTATAAATCAGAACAAATGGGTAATAAGAGAAGAATAGGATAGTCATCTACCACGAGCCCAGAAACATATCATATCATACTCATAATCATACACATGCAGAGGGGATACCTCTTAGGCAACAGATAATATGAGGGGTGACCTCATGTATCAAATGGAGTGATCAGCTCCCAGATAATTGTGAAAGGCGTGTATTGCACACAGCACCAGTCACCAGACAAATCATATCATAGCATATACAGTTAAATCCACTAAACAGATCAGATCTAGGATTGCAATCCATACGCCCCCCAGAAACATATATAATCATAATCAAAGTAATGCGCATATCATAATCAGAATGGGGACGGTGTGAGGAATCACTCACCCACACATGAGTCATGCCAGTGGTGCATCACAGACACGGCCAGGTTACCTTCCTGGCTAGGTAACAGAAAAGTGGCTCGGGTATCAAACTAAGAGTCATATCATATCAGATGTGTCATATCATAAGGTTCATCATAATAGGTTCATAACAGAGGGTTCATATCAAAGGTTCAGAACTAGTGTCAAAGGTCCAAATCAAAGGTTCAACAGATCAAGGTTCACAAGCAAAGGATCATAAACAAATGGGGATCATAGCAATGGCTTGGGATCCTTAACAGAATCATAAGTCAACATCAATGTATAGTGTATAGGAACCCTTACAGAAACAAGGGCAGAGTATCCGTACCTTATGACGAAAGCAAAATAGAAACAAGCACAGAAATGAGGGAAAGCTCAAGGTCTCTCCTTCTTCACACCTAAAGGAGTAGAAGGGGATTACAAATCATTCTTAATTAACCATCTTTCCATTTTAAGTAACTTTCCCTTTTTAGTAAGTTTCCACTTTTAGAAAGTTTCCATAATTAGAAGGTTTCCACTTTTAGAAATATTTAGTACATAGCTTAATTAGATCAATATTTGCTGGAAATAAAGTATCTTTATCATATTTACACCTTTGGTCCTCAGGTTTTCATAATTTACATTTTACACCCCTGTATTTCCAAATTTACATTTTAAACCTTCAAACATGCATAATTACACATTAAACCCTTGGTTTATCAAATTTACACAATGAGTACTTATTTTAGTGAGTTATACGATTAGACCTTCAATTATTCAATATTTACACCATAGGTCCCTCCATTTAATAAGGTTACATATTAAGTCCTTAAAGTTTACATTTTCAATCATTAATTAATAATAATTACACTTTAGTCCAATAATTATCCAAATTTTCATACTAGCCCCTGAATATCATTCATAATACAAATCGACCTCTACTTTTCAGAAATTACATGTTTAGTCCCTACATTTATTTAATTTCCAAATCGAATTAACAATTACAACTTAATTTCTTATCTCACGAATTTTACACATAGGCCCTCCGTTTCATAATTTTTACAGGTCACACATGATATATAGAACATGACAAAAATAGCCCATGAGTTTTAATATTGACAAAACACCCCCTTTTATATTTAATTACAAATCGTTAACCACAATTCTTTAACAAACAAAACCCTAATCGATCCCTAATCATTTCCAATCATTATCTCATTATTAAACACTATTTATGATCACATAAACAAGCCCTAATTCTCAAAATCAGATCGTATGCATTTTTCTTTTCTTTTTATACGATTTATCTAAAATCCGATTAACCAAATAAATTCGAAAACTCAAGATCCAAGCCATGATAATTCTTCCAATATTTTTCCAGATCATAAATGATTATATTACACAAGAATAAAATAAATTCGAAGCCTTAATAATCCGCATGCTATATTTTTTGATAATTTACACACGTTTTAATGATTAAATTAGCAAATAATTCGTAGATCATGCATGGCATGTTGTAATCATTTTATTTGGTGTTCTAAGATCATAAGAGACTCAGGAAAAATGGTAAACCGAATTTAGAACGTGAGGAATGGCTAGTACGAATTCTTTCTCACGCGTATAGGCCAAAACGAACGAAATTCACCACAGCTTCACGAACGATCTAAAAATCTTTTAACCAATTTTCACAGGTCACATATGATGTAAGGGACATAAGAAAAATGAGAAACGAATTTTAGATGTGTCGTATGAATTATGATCGAATATACTTACTTATGTGCTAGCGATAAGAAGAAAATCACCACACTCGAACCAAGCACCACACGACCTCAAACGTATTTTTCTAGCTTCCTTTAGATGATGAAGAACACGGGAAAAATGGTCACACACTTCCAGAAAATCGCATGAAGGCTAAACGAATTTTTTTGTAGAGTTTAGGGTTTCGGATTTCTTTTTGGAGAAGAAAAGTGATAAGAATGGGATAAATAAGGATATGGCCGGTGAAGGGGGAAAATAGGACCAGAAATCTCGGCAAAATTGGTTAGGCAAATATTTGATTGATTATCTTCCTTATTTACACATTTTAATACATTTTAAATTCTAATAAAACTAAATATTATCCATTCGATTAGCTTAGGGGTATTTTAGTCATTTTGTCACTTGTATAAATGTTAAATGAGGTTGTCAAAATTATTTGGGATCATAACTTGTGCATTGCCAGAAGTTTGGAATTTATTTGATACTTTACAAGCTTTTAAATAGTTTTTAAACTTATAGGGGCATTATGGTCATTTTACATGCTTTCGGATTTTAGGTGTTACAGAAACTGACCCTTCAATTCAAACTTTGACTTATCATCAAATTTTGGTCTAGCAACTCCTGAAGTGTAATCAGCACGGGTTTTGTTCATGTATTCCTCCATAGTTGTGTTTTCGCCCATTATTTCTGTTTCTTCTTCCTCTTTTTCTTCAGAAAAATAATCAAGCTCGAATGAACTTGAGATATCAAAGCTTTTTGCGTTGAAAAGCCTTTTAAGCGAATGAAAGACTCGTTCAGGATCTTCGAAAGGTTGAATCAAGTTCTTCGTAGAACTCCTGGTCATGCACTTCCTGAAATCAACACAAAAACATCAGTAGGGTATGCTCAAGAAAGTAATATATCAGAAAATTAACAACGAAAACGGAATACGAAAAATTAAAGTTACTGATATCTGCAGACGATGCGCCGTATCCAAAAAGTTGGATACGCCGTATCTTATAATCGTTAAAATTAAATCAGATTTTTATTCAGAAAATAGTTACGCCGCTTAGAAATAAGAATGCGCCGTATCAATTTTAATTATCAAAAATCGATATTTATTTAAAATTAAATGCGTCGTATTAACAAAAGTTAATGCGCCGTATTTTCGTTACGTTTCAAAATACAAGATTTTTGATTCAGAAGATACGCCGTATCGACAGAGATGATGCGTCGTATCTGTTTAATAATTCGAAAACTGTTTTTAATTAAAATAATAGATACGCCGTATCTGCCAAAGCAGATGCGTCGTATGGCGTTAAAGTTTAGAATTTTTTTTTATCAAAAACAGATACGCCGTATCTTGGGGAAAAGATGCGTCGTATCGAATTAATTAAACGCGTTGTATTTTATAAAAATTAAACGCAATACGCCGTATCTGAGAGATCAGATGCGCCGTATCGTTTGAATAAGCTCAGTACAACGATAGCAGAACACAGAAAATACGAAAAATAAAAACAAATAAAAACAAACCAAAATAAACACAAATAAAAGAAAACAAATAACACACAAAACAAAAAATATGCAAATAATACAATGAATGCAAATTAACCTAATATACAACACAGTTAGCGGTTAGAATAAAAAATTAAAAAGAAAAACATAATTAAAATACTAATCAAATTAACAGATAATAACAATTCACTCCCCGGCAGCGGCGCCAAAAACTTGATGCGTGCGATGTGTCGTTGCGGTTTAGCAGTATTAATGCCTACTCAAGTTTTAAATTTATATTTAGCCGACTTATCAATAACACACACACTTAACGAGCAGTGTACCCGGTCAGTATGAATATAATGGTAAGTAGAGTGTCGATCACTAAGAGTGGAACGTATTATCTAGTTATTCTAATCAGTATTTTAATATTCTAAGTTAGCTATACAACCTAATCTAACGCAAGGGGGTTCAGCCTGAGAGACTGGCACGTTTTGGTTGCAATTAAATACATGCAGGACCTTCTTACAGCTCTTGTATCTTCGTTCGGGTGTGTCTTGTGCTGCCTAATCGTCTGAATTCGGCCTTAGGTTTCTGTGGTCTTCGTACCTCGTATATATTATGTGCTACGAAATTCGTCTGGTCTTGGGGTATTTATAGTTTCTGTCTGAGGGTAAGATGCGGCGCATCTAATAAGTAGATGCGGCGCATTGACTTAACTTCGCGTGGGGTCCAAGATTAATATATTCAGGAATATTCGTACACCGCCAGAAGATGCGGCGTATCTTCATTCTTGGATGCGGCGCATGTCCTTTGCCGTCTTGGATAATATCTTGTGAAATCTTGATAGCGATGCGCCGTATGTAATAAGCGAGATGCGGCGCATCTGGAGCAGAATGTCTTGATCTTGTACATTTCAGTAGACTCTTAACTTCTTGCTTGTTTTGCTCCATAATTAGTCCAAAATCGCCAAGTTTTCACCAAATGCTTGTTTTTAACTGAGAATTACAAAAGTAAACGATTAAGTATCAATTCTCACAGATAATATAATAAAACAAGTCAAATTAATAGGATAAATGATAGTAATAAAATGTACTTATTTGAGTTCATCACAAACCCCGGGCTTGGCTTTGTAAAACCCGACACTAGGTCAAAGACTCCTTCACCTAGAAAAAAAAATGTTCCTAAACCTCGGTCAAGAACTCCTCTACCGAGAGGTAACTCTAGAAGACAAAGTTATCCAAGTAACTATCCCGTAACTTGGAATAACCGTCAACTACAAAGTTACTTACCATGGGAAATTTGTCCTCTGTTCCAACATCCTAACCAAATGCAACTAATGCATGGGATGTATAATACTAACAACTTTGGACCAATGAGATATTGGGGACCAAATGTTTGAATGTTTGTCTTATTCAATAGATATGCTTGGGAATCGACTTGCAGCCTGACGAATGGGTCAAGGATAGTGGATGCACTAATCATATGACGGGTAACCGAAGTCTATTCTCATCATACAAGGCATACAACGGAGGTAATGTCACTTTCGGTAGCAAACTTAAGGGCAACATAATAGGCAAAGGTACGATTACTCAAAACTCCCTCACTATTAGAGATGTTGAGCATGTAGATAACTTAGGATTTAACTTGCTTAGCATTAGTCAAATGGTAGATAATAAGTGTAGAGTTATATTCTCCGAAGAGGGTAGTGAGATCATTAAGAATGGTAAAACCATAGGCAAAGGAGTCAGGAGGAATGGCTTATTTGTTATGAAAATAGGAAATAAGCCTCAGGATAAGATTTGCTTAGCAACCATAGATGACAATTCCACTCTATGGCATAGGAGATTAGGTCACGCCAATATGCGATTGATACAATCATTGGCGTCTAAGGAACTAGTTAGAAACCTACCTAAGATTAAGTTTGATAAACACTTTTGTGACGCTTGTAAAGTTGGAAAACAAGCTCATTCTAGTCACAAAGCTAAGAATATGGTCTCGACCTCTAGATGCCTAGAACTCCTTCATATGGACTTATTTGGTCCATCCGCCATACGGAGCTACGGAGGAAATTACTACACCTTAGTAATAGTTGATGACTACTCTAGGTATACTTGGACTAGATTTCTTAAGAATAAGACACAAGCTTTCGAGGAATTCGAAATCTTTAGTAAGAAAGTCCAAAATCAACTAGGGTGTACAATAGTTTCTATTAGGACGGATCATGGTCGGGAATTTGATAATGAAGTGCAATTTGGAGTATATTGTGATGCTAATGGTATTAACACAAATTTTTCGGCTCCACGCACTCCACAATCAAATGGGGTAGTTGAGCGGAAAAATCATACTCTACAAGAGATGAGTAGAAAGATGTTGAATGAACAATCAATTCCGCAGAAGTTTTGGTGTAATGCGGTGGACACCTCAACTTACATACTAAATAGGATTCTAATTAGACCTATCTTAGGAAAAACACCATACGAAATCATGAAAGGTAGGAAACCTACTCTTGATTACTTTAGAGTGTTTGGAAGCAAGTGCTTCATACTAAACACTAAAGACTACCTCACCAAGTTTGACCCAAAGTCTTACGAAGGTGTTTTCCTAGGTTACTCCCAAAATAGTAAAGCCTATGTTATCCTTAACAAGGAAACAATGAAAGTCGAAGAATCACTCAACGTGACATTCGATGAAAGTCCTCCACCAACTAAGACATCACCCTTGGTGGATGATGACTTAGATGAGGAAGAAGCCATTAAGGTTAATGGCAAGAAAACCTTAGATAATGACATTGAGGATGAGATAGTTGAAGTTGATGAAGTTGTCAACATTAAGGAATCCAAGAACCATCCCATTGAAAATGTCATAGGAAACCTAAACCACAGAACCCTTAGGTCACAAGCCCAAAACAAAAGCAATTTCTTTTGTTTCATATCAACTATAGAACCTAAGAATGTCTGTGAAGCGATTAAGGATGAAAGATGAGTAGTTGCCATGCAAGAAGAGCTTAATCAATTCACCGCAAACCAAGTTTGGGATTTAGTACCTCCACCTAAGAATCAAACCATCATAGGAACTAAGTGGGTGTTTAGGAATAAACTCGACGAAAATGGCGTCGTAACTAGGAATAAGGCAAGGTTGGTAGCACAAGGCTATAACCAATAGGAAGGAATAGACTACGATGAAACTTATGCACCCGTAGCTAGATTAGAGTCTATTAGAATACTCCTTGCCTATGCTTGCGCCTTAGATTTTAAATTATATCAAATGGACGTGAAAAGTGCATTCCTAAATGGTTATATCAATGAGGAGGTATACGTTGCACAACCTCCGGGATTCGTTGATTTCGAGAAACCGAATCATGTTTATAAACTCAAGAAAGCACTCTATGGTCTCAAACAAGCACCTAAAGCTTGGTACGATAGACTGAAAGCATTCTTGATTGAACATGAATATACCATGGGAGTGGTTGACATCACACTTTTCACGAAGAAACGTAATTCACATGTCATCATTGTTCAAATATATGTCGACGACATCATATTTGGCTCAACTTGTCCAGAACTGTGCGATGATTTCTGTAAGATCATGCATGACGAGTTTGAGATGAGCATGATGGGCGAATTAAATTTCTTCCTTGGTCTAAAAATAAAACAAATGGAAGATGGTATCTTCTTTAATCAATCTAAGTATAGTAAGGAGATGCTTAAGAAATTTAGTTTAGAAGAGTCTTAGCCCATGAAAACTCCCATGTCCATGGAAACGAAACTCACGAAAGATGAAGAAGGTGAGTCCGTGGATAGCACTAAGTATAGAGGTATGATAGGAAGTTTATTGTACCTCACGGCAAGTAGGCCCGATATCATGTTTAGTGTCTGCCTTTGTGCTCGCTTCCAAGAGGATCCCAAAACCTCTCACCTTGAAGTGGTTATGCTTATTTTCTGATACATTAAAGGCACTATACACTTGGGATTATTCTATCCCAAGGTGACCGGTGTAGAAACTGTTGTCTATGCCGACTCTGACCATGCGGGAGATTATGTGGATCGAAAAAGTACGAGTGGCGTTTGTACCTTCATGGGTTGTTGTCTAACTTCTTGATTCTCCAAGAAACAAACGACTCTTCCTATCTCCACGACCGAAGCCGAGTATGTAAGCGCCGGAAAGGCATGTCAACAAGCACTATGGATGAAACAAGCTCTTAATGACTATGACATCCATCTAGACGACGTTCCCATTATGTGCGATAATAAAGGTGCTATTGACTTGAGCAAAAATCCCGTTCAACACTCTCGTACTAAACACATCGAAATTCGTCACCACTTCCTTCGCGATAACGTTCTGAAAGGAAACATTTCTGTTGAGAAAGTTCCCTCTCAAGACAATATCGCCGATATCCTAACCAAACCTCTCAAACGAGAATCCTTCTACTATCTTCGTCTAGGTCTAGGAATGATGGAACATATTCCATAAATCTTATGACTATTTGAATATTTCACTGGAAATATTAAAATCATCTCGTGCGTCTCGTCTCATGACTCCTTAAATATTTCACTGGAAATATTGATTCATTCTTCACAACCCTCGTATCCCTCTTATGACTATTTAAATATTTTACTGGAAATATTGAAGTCATCTCGTGTGTCTCATCTCATGACTCTTTAAAGTCATATCCTTTCGTTTAGTCTAGGTTCTCCCTGTCAAAAGAATTTATTAGGTATAAATTCTTTCCTCGTGTCAAAAAGTCTCACTAAAACAGCGAGACTTATTAGTCAAAAATCAAAACGGGATGAAAATTCATCCCTGCAGATCACGGCACCACTAAAGTGGCACGGCACCATTAAATTTAATGGTACCGTGGTATCGTGTATCTGATACATCCCGTATTTCAGTCCTCTTTTCCCACATTATTCATCTTAAACTTTTCCCAACTTCTGCAATTGCTGTCAAAACTAAACCTCACAACCCAAAATTGAAGATCATACTCAAGGGATTGATTCTCAAGATTATCAACTACTTTCACTTTTTGAACATAAATTGTAAGTCACTTGACTCTACTTTTCTTTAAATTTTGAGTCTAGGGTTTGTTCATACATAAAAATTGAATTGGGGCTTTTCAATTTTAATTGAGTCTATATCAAATTAGGACTAGGATTAGACAATGCATAACCTTCATGATTCCCTTAACTTAGGATTTGCATAAATCATACATTTTAGTCCAAATTTTGCTTTTGAGCAACTAGTTTTAAGAGGAATCATTGCTTTTGGCATCAACACTTTAAAGTCGCCAAATACCCCAATTCCATTGCTTTCAAAAAATTTCACGAAACTAGGATCATGAAACATTTTTCGTGCATTATTGATACAAATTAAAAATGTTTTTCTCATGCATACATGATCTCACGAATATTAATCGAATTACATAACTAATATGTATTTATCGACATATTCGTTTGAGCAAAAGTGAAGTTAGGAGTGTTTGGGTAATCTCATTATTTTGGGTCTAGAGTCGAGATTACCGCACCTCCACATAGTTTGCATATAGGCACACACTAGGCACGTGTCTTTAAAGCAACTATTCTCAATTTTAATTTTTCCTTAAATTTTCTTATAGGCAACATTAATGTCTCATGATTATGATTTTGATCATCTTCTAACCGACACCTATACTCCCGAAATCTCTCGTGAACCTACCACACCCGGTAGTCACATTCGTGCCTATGTTAATCTTGAAACCCGTTGGTTTCATGAAGGTCGAGTCGTTGATCCATCCTTAGTTTATCATAGGGATATCAACACCTCATTTAGAGCTATAGGATTCGATTGCTTGCTTCACATTAACGAGCACATTTGTCCTTGTTTTGTGTTGGAATTCTTTCGACAAGTTGAACTCGTACGTAACGAGGATAAATCTTTGTCACTTTGGTTTTGGATCCGAAACTTCAAATTTGTCTTAACTCTTGAGCAGTTTGCTCAAATTCTCCAAATCCTCAATCATGGGCAATGTGCCTATACTGAGGATTGGTGTCTCGAGTCTCTCTTCAACTATCGAGAAGAGAATAGTCCGTATTTTTCCTATATACCCTCTCCAACCCAACTTACCAAACTCATCCGTACTCATAAGTACTCCTCTTACTCAAATCCAATGAAAATTCGTTTGGAAGAGGTTCGTCATGAACTACTTTCTTGGGCAGTCATCCAGCGAGAAAATGTTCTAAGTCTAACAGGAAATCGTGAGCAACTTCCGGCGTGTTATGCTCATATGATTTACTGTCTCCTTACTCAACAACTGTAAAATCTTGCTTACTTCTTCACTAAGCAAATTGTACATCTCAAGGGTAACAAAAATAAAGTGATACCCTATGGGATGTTCCTAACTCGTCTTTATCCACACCTTATTGGTCCTCAATACTCACTCTTCGATCCCGTCATGAAACCCCTCAATGAGTCATATGTTTCATCCATCCTCATTTCCGAATCCTTCACTAATCATGCACCCTTTGATGATCAAAATCATGAGGAAGTAATTCATGATCAAGATGCGAGTGTGATAAAAATGAGAGAATGCTCAAGTCAGAAGTAGTTAGGGAGGAATTAGTATTAGTATTAGGGTTTATCTATGTTAAATTACATTAGGGATTAATACTCTTTGCATGCTTGACATTTAATCTATCACCTTGCATGAATATTTATGTGATATTTGGATGATAGCTTATTTTGTCTTTCTTGTTTGCATACTTATGGATTATCTTAGCAAATTACATGATAATCTTTATGTGCTAGGAGTAGGTTAATATGGGACACATTAGGCAAATAAATCTTTAGTGATTTGAGGCAACAACATTTCCTGCAAATAGTCCCCCTAGAAAACTCACCTTAGCTGCCCAAAACTAGCCTGCACAGGAAAATTCGTTACTCCAATGTCACGGTACCGTTAAATAGGCCTTAGTACCGTTAAATTTAACGGTACCATGTGGTATTTAGTGGTACCGTGCCCTTGTTTGATGAATTTTCACTGTTTCCTCTAGATCGCTGAACCTCAAACCTCAAACCTCAAACCTCAAACCTGCAAATTTTGCAAACTCACATACACCCCAAGATTCCCTTCCTACACCATAGGAAACTCCCATCACCTTTAATTCAAATTCCCCAACTCTTGCCTATAAAAGGCCTCACCATTGCAAGCTTATCTTGCACTTCATCTTCAACCTCACACAACTCAATCACCATGTCTTCCACACAAGGATCAACAAATCATATCTCCAAGAAACCTACGATAACCATAAGACCACTAACCAAACCTCTCTTTGTTGATTTTACAAAAGATGATGAAGTCACAACATCACTTTCCCAAGCCACTCCCAACTCACCATCTCCACCTAATGCACCTTCCAAAACATCCTCTACTTACACAACATCTTCATCATCTCCCTCTCTCAACACCATGCCATCATCCATGGACTACACACTTTCACCCATTACTCAATTGGATTATGCCATGCCAACCCCATCATCAACTAATTCACCACTACCTCCTTCCCCAATCATGTGACAACCAATCCAACCTCACCTCTTTGATCTACATAGTGCTAATTGCCTATGTTGCCTCCACAACCGTAACCTTATCTTCTCCTTGAGGGATGAGATACATTTCATGTTCTCCTATGCGGAGCATCTCTTGACACCACCACCACCCCCAATCATGTCACCATCTCCACCACCTCCTAGCCCACAAAACTAAACATGTTCATGTTTAGTTCTCACCAATAAACCTTTAGGACCCTTTTGGAAATGAAGCTTGCCTCTAGTCATTAAGGATTTATGCTTCTTGTTGTGTCTCTTTATGTTTCTTATGTAGTCATACCTATGTATGACATTTATTTTTTATAAATGAATGGGCTCTTTATGTGGTTGTTGTTATTCTTGGTGCTTGGCTACTTAGCCATTTTCTTGTTTGTGGTTGGATATTTGTCATGTTTGCTACATGTTAGATCTTGTATACTTGTCATCTAACTTTGTTTTGTAGCAAGAATCATTGCTCGATTCCTTGGTGTCCTCCAAACGCGGGGGAGTATACATCAAGGGGGAGCCTTAGCAACTTTTTTGCTTCGACAAAAAGGGGGAGAAATGGGATATAAACTCATTAAAAACTTGTTAAAATTAATTTTAACTTAAAATGAGTTTAGGTTTTGTCATCATCAAAAAGGGGGAGATTGTTGATGCAAATAATGTTCTAAAAACGTTATTTATATCTTTCGATAACTTCACGTTTTGAGGATGACAAAATGTGAAATCACGTTACGTTAAAATTAACGTAAACAAGTTTTTAGTCGAAAGATCCCATTTCTACGCAAATCACTCTAGGTATACACAAACAAATTTACAACTTGACAAATGATCAAAGAAGTGAATTTGTGCTTAAGACTTCACATTTTTAATGTGACAAAACATTTTTCTCAAAAATATACTTTACAAGTTATTTTTGAATATTAATAAATGTTTTATTGGAAAAATATGTTTAAATAACATAACAGCTATTCCCCCCCCCCCCCCCCCCCAAAAAAATCAGCTCCAAACTTACCCAAATAAGATTTTACCAGAAAAGACAAAAAGAGGAGCGTTTTTGTCTGGCACGGTACCACTAAATTTAGTGGTGCCGTGGGTGATTTAATGGTACAGTGTCCCCATAATGGCTAGAATTTTTCTGCCTATAAATACCAACCCTATTCACAGTTCTTAGGCATCCTTTTTCACACATAACTTTCTGAGTTTAATACCCTTATCACATTTTGTCTTCTCGATCATTTAGTTTAGTTTTTCTTTTGTTTAAGAGTGATCCAATCATCCAACCTAGAGATCCTCTTCATTCCTTTTCAAGTGCAAGAGAAGAACACTAAGTATCCAAGTAGATACAAAGTGTTGTAGTTTTAGTTAGAGCACTTGTAACATTTGTTACACACTTGATTGTATCTTTGTATACATCAAGATCATTTTTCTTTTAAGAGTTTGTGAGAGAAGATCATTGTGATCTTATAGAGATATTGAATATCTCTTGTAGCTTGTGAGCAAGTGTGTTGATCAAGGGTAGATATGATAGATTGAGTCAAGTGAGGGTTGATCATTGTGATCTTGTTGAGATCTTCAAGATCTCTTGAAGCTTGTGAGCTTGAGTAATTGATCAAGTGGATCAAGGGTAGATCGGGTAGATCAAGTCTAGTGTATTGATCGTGTGAAGTCGAAAGGATCGGGTAGATCGTGGTAGATTGGTGCTAGCTAAGATTAGCACTCGATATTTAGCATAGTGTCGAAAAATAGGATAGGCGACGTTGTACGGTTTTCTCCACCTGAAGGGAGGTTTGTTGACATAGTGCTTGAAACTCTCGAGTGTGGTACTCGGGGAGTGGAGTAAGACGAAGAAGAGCTTCATGACCGAACCACTATAAATCTCTTTGTCCCGGTTTGATCTTTCCATCTCTTCTCTTTACATTTATTATTTATATTAGTTAGTGTAGTCTAGTGTTCATATTGGTGTTGATTGATTACACATAAGATTCGAATCAAGGTTTTTCAAAAGGAAAGTTTTTAAGAAGATTTAAAAACCTGTAAAACTATTCAACCCCCTTCTAGTTTTCTACACCTAAGTTTACACTGTTGCCACTAAAAAGACCCTCATATCATGAGCTATTAATCACTTGCGAGTGAACGTGAATATAGTGAATAGATCTATTGGAGGTTGATGACTCATTTGTACTAGCCGGATAGATAGCTATAATGCTAGCCGGATGGATAGACAAATGCACTTTATTTGAGAGTAACTAGGAGAATGGCAAACTCCTACCCGAGGGCATTATTACTACATTTAATTATGTTAGTAATTTACATCACTCTTGTGATGTCCTACTGTTAATGTTTGCGTGTCATGAGGCTCATAGCAATATTATGGTACTGTAATGATACGATACTGCCACTACTGAATTTATGGGTGCAACAATGGGGCCCACTGTCTACAAAAATGGGATTTAGTCACACATGTTGTTTTTCGAACGGCCACACAGTAACTTTTTTATGTGACTAAATGTACCAGAATAAAAGAAATAGCCACACTTGATCCGACTTGTGTGACCATTTCGTCCTTTCCAACAGAGGCTACAGTCACACATTTGAATATTTTCGTGACTAAAGGTATCTTGTAAATTTTTTTTTGATTATTTAGTCACATATAATTTGGGACGTGTAACGGATACAAATAAGTTTGAAACATTAGTCACACTGTATATATACATATGTGACAAATATATGTCACACAATTGAAAAATGTGACCAAAATCCATATATGGTCACATGAAGTAATTGTGTATGTGACTAAATCATATACTCAAATTTGTCACACATTATTTAAAAGTGACTAAATCATATAATCAAATTTGTCACACATTATTTAAGAGTGACTAAATCATATAATCAAATTTGTCACACATTATTTAAAATATTTAAAAGTGACTACTTAATTTTTCCCAAAATAAAATTTCACTCTTCAGCCCGCCTAAAATTTTCCCAAAAATCAAACTGCCCACCTTCCCAAATATCCCTCTATCCCAAATATCCCTCTATCCCTCTATCCCAAATATCCCTCTCAACTTCTCAACTTTTCACATACATACATCTGGTCTTCTTCTTCTACCACACTATACTCATGTACACCAAAATTAAAGTACTTATTTACCAGCCCTATACCCACCTAATGCAGGCGTTTATCCACCATCCCCGTACCCTCCTCAGGTGGCAACTTATCCTCCTCACCTATATGGCTCCAATTATGCTCATGGTAACACCTCTATCACGATTTATCATCTTTATTAGAATCACCAGTTTTATTCATCATCTTTATTCTATTTGTATGCAAATGGGTCAATTTGGGTTTAACTGGAGTAAAAGAGTCAATTAAAAAGGAAACAAGTAAATTTCGTTATGTTGGTCAAACGCCTCCATTGGGATATGATTTTTGTAAGATTGATGTGTTGATTTTTTTGTTTGGTTTGTAGAGTTTGGTGGTGTGTGAAAGTGTTGTTGAGAGGAATTTGTTTGCGGATGTTGTGAAAATGGTGTTTGATAAGAATAAAAGGAAAGATGAGATTAGTCAACCACTCTTTCATATAAGATTAGTCAGTGAGTAACTATAGACTTGCAGTTTTTGAAAGAGTAGTGTGCCTGTTGGTGTCATGTAGTTATATAGTGGCTAATCAGCCAATCACATCTTGGCTGAACAGTCGTTATGTTGTGTGAATGGTCAGTAAGCTCACCTAGATTCGTGGGATGTAGTAGTATCACCAACAATAACATTTTGGTGGCTAATTAGCCAATTGTATATCGGCTGAACAGCGTCATGTTGTGTGAATGGTCAGTGAGCTCACCTAGATTCGTGGGATGTAGTAGTATCACCAACAATAACATTTTGGTGGCTAATTAGCCAATTGTATATCGGCGGAATTCCCGTCATGTTGTGTGAATGGTCAGTGAGCTCACCTAGAGTGTCGTGTTAAAGTGATGCGTGCGATGTGTCGTTGCGGTTTAGCAGTATTAATGCCTACTCAAGTTTTAAATTTATATTTAGCCGACTTATCAATAACACACACACTTAACGAGCAGTGTACCCGGTCAGTATGAATATAATGGTAAGTAGAGTGTCGATCACTAAGAGTGGAACGTATTATCTAGTTATTCTAATCAGTATTTTAATATATTAAGTTAGCTATACAATCTAATCTAACGCAAGGGGGTTCAGCCTGAGAGACTGGCACGATTTGGTTGCAATTAAATAATAAACTAAACCAATAGGCACGAATCAGGGAATAGCACACACGTACACAGATAGATACTCGAGACAATAAGAGGGCTGTCCTTATGATAAGTAGTTTGTCACTTGTTTTATTGCTAGTGTTATATGAAGTGTATAGTTCGATGCAACGCACCGAGATTAAGTCCTTTCTCGTTGGTTCTAATCTTATCGGCGAGTAAACCCTTAATGATTACTTATGACTATCCTATTTATCTTTCTCCTACTTTTCTACAGACCATAGAATGCATAGGCGATCTAATAAATAGGCGAGGGCAGAGGCATGGCGACCCGATCAACGCTCAGCTAGACACAGAGGTTATCAATGCACTAATAAAAGTCACCAAAGACATCAACATATAAACTTTAATTAATGAGAAAGCAGTTTTAAGGGAGTGCAATCTTTCCGTTGTCACATTACACAAGCCACCAATCTTGATGAATTAAAGTTTACTAACACAATAAAACAAAACTACTTAATGAATTAAACACATGCAACACCTTCTTACAGCTCTTGTATCTTTGATTTGAGTGTGTCTTGTGCTCGCTATTCGACTGAATTCGTCCTTGGTTTCTTTTCTTCGGTCTTCGTATATTATATATGTCTCCAAATTCGTCTGGTCTTGGGGTATTTATAGTTTCTGTCTGAGGGTAAGATGCGGCGCATCTAGTAAGTAGATGCGGGGCATTTACTTAACTTCGAGTGGGGTCCAAGATTATAATATTCAGGAATATTCGTACACCGCCAGAGATGCGGCGTATCTTTATCTTTGGATGCGGCGCATGTCCTCTTGTATCTTGGATCGTATCTGGTGAAATATTGATAGTGATGCGCCGTATGTGATAAGTGAGATGCGGCGCATCTGGAGCAGAATAGTCTTGATCTTGTGCATTTCAGTAGACTCTTAACTTCTTGCATGTTTTGCCCCATAATTAGTCCAAAATCGCCAAGTTTCACCAAATGCTTGTTTTCAACTGAGAATTACAAAAGTAAACGATTAAGTATCAATCCTCATACATAATATAGTAAAACAAGTCAAATTAATAGGATAAATGATAGTAATAAAATGTACTTATTTGAGTTCATCAAATATCCCCCCACTTGAACTTTACTTGTCCCCAAGTAAACCTTAGAATTAATCTTATGAAAATGTATCCTAAAAGATATTAGGATTTATTTTTATATTTAAGCATGTATTCATTTTTGTCATAATCACACAACTAAACACTTAACGAATTAGAAGTAAAATAAAATATTTTGATAAAAGCAAATCTAATCGTTTAACTGTCCAGTCGCGACGAATATTCTATCATAAGCTTGTCAAGTATACACATCTCCTCCACTAAAGCCAAGGAATAACAAGTCTAAAGCGGTAAAAAGGGTTTTTAGGCTTAAGGGTTAATTATTCTTAATCTCTATCGATCTCAAATTCCAGAAAAGGCGACAAAATCACAAATACAATGATCGAATCCACGAACACGATACTTGCAATTGCTCAAATCCTTAACTCGAATAGGCTAAAGATAGGTCCAAACTTCACCAATAATAATATATCAAAAAGGGCGACAAAATCATAAATACATAGCCGAATCCACGACTACGATACTTAAGATTGCTCAAATCCCTAATCTTAATAAATCAAAGGTTTGGTTGAATAAAGAATAATACAGGGCATGGAAAATATTTGGGATATAAATTGGTGTAAAAATAAAAAATAAACAAAACAAATAAATTAAAATCCTAAGTGTGGTTAATCACTATCCCAACCATCCCATGAATAAGACTCATATCATTGAATAACTCACGCTTTAACACTTGAAACACACGCTTTAGGTAGACACGAATTATACTCAAGAAGATCTTAATCAAAGAATAAACCTTAGTTGACGTTCCCATAACTGCCAACTCCCATTCAATCCATAAATATATAACAACTAGTGGTGATATCGACCACTTACATAACTTTACATAAGTTGGTTTAATCAAACATCCAACTTTTTCTTTTTCTATTTTCTTTTCTTTTTTTTTTTTTTTTTTTTTTTTTTTTTTTTTTTTTTTTTTTTTTTTATAACATAAACATAGATGTGTAAAATTTCACCACATCACTATAATGATAATTCTGGATATTATTCCATACTTTTCATGACTTCAGAAATAACGGTAATAGTGAAAGTAGTAAACACACGAAAAATAAACTCAAAAATATACAATATTTACTTTCACTCCAATCGCATTGTGCAATTTCCCGACCTAACCATAGATAATGAATTACGCACGCGAACACAGGTAATGTAAGGAAACACACTTTGCCTATAGCAATTAATCAACCACGGATTTTAATCTACAGGGTAGGCTAAGGTGTAAGGGTGTAACGAAACATTTTAACAAAGGTGTAAGAAACGAAAGGAATGGCTCTGAGGGTTTTTCTAGGGGTATCTTACTCTAAAAATGAGAGTAACAAAAGGGTTTATACGGGGGTTAACTAACCAGTGTAGTTAGCTAATATCACATAACATATAAGGCTTTTTGGGTGTAATCCTAGAAATTTACCAATTTAGACAAGTCATTCCAATTATATAAATAATACTTATTATGGTGGTCTCGAATAGTATACAATCCAAGTTCTAAAGTTTACAAGTCACCGGCACACTCATAGATTTGTGAATTTTGAAAAATCACAATTTTTTGAAAATAACGTCATGTGTGCAGCTATGCAACTTAGACTTTAAACAAAAACATGCTAAAAATTTTAAATTTTGATATATTAAGCACATTTTAAGCATATTTTGAAAAGTTTAGGACAAGTAAATGTTAAGTGTTCTAATTCTCCAATCCCCCCACTTAAGTTAAACAACGTCCTCGTTGTTTGTATTAAAGGTTAAAAACTGGAAAATAAAAGAATTAGAACAGAAAAACTCCCCTGAGATTTGCTCGGTATGATCCTCCATTAGTATTAGAGCAAAAATCATCTTTCTTGTGGATTAGAACGTTTAAGCTTCATATTCGATGTATCCACAGGAAATGCAGGAATCTATAATACCACCAAGGCTTCAAAACACACCTAAGATAAGAAAGGTTCAAACTTGCATAATACATTAGTAGTTAGGTAAAATAAAACATAAAAGTTAAAAATGAAAATCATCAGGTCAGTCGATGCGCCGTATCTTATGGGAGAAGATACGCCGTATCGAGCCTGGAATAAATACGGATCAGAATAAAAGATGCGCCGCATCCTTAACCAGGGATGCGCCGCATTAAAATAAACTGATAAAAAGTTTTAAATTCAGGAATAAAAAATGCAGAAAAATAAAGATATGACCATTGCAGGAGATGCGTCGCATCTCAGGATTGAGATGCGCCGTATCCTCTGCGGCCTGACTGACTCGACACAAAAACAGAATAATAAAAAGATAAATCCGGGTTGTCTCCCGGTCAGCACTTTTCTTTATTCCAGAGTCTTCAAGTTAGACTCACGTTCAGCTCTTTAATATCGATCATTGAAGGAGTCGGAAACATCGCGCTCCCTCATTCCCAATTCAGTAATATTGAACATTCCTTGCTCGTCCTTAATTTCCACGCCGTTCTTCTTTAATATCTGTATAAACAAAGTTCTGTCCCTTTCGGGCAGAGATGACAAAATGATAGATGGGAAATTCTTATTATCATATAAGCATAAATAAGCAAGGTGGGGTGGTAGTTCAATAAACACATCATTATTCAAATTTGTTTTCTCAACTATTCTCCTACGTTTGTTAATTACTACACAATCATACCACTCATCATCAGAATCATTGACAACATCGCGTCTAAGTTCGGTAGGTACATTTAGGTCAATAAATTCCTCAAAGTTCTCATGATTAGGATTAGTTGAGTTATTTTGAATCAATGTTTCTCCCATGAGCCTAGCTTCAAGATCGAGGTCCATACGCTCTCTTAATCCTAGCACATAGACTCCTCTAATTATGCTTTTAACAGGATCTTGGCACTTATAGACTAGTTTATTATTCCCTACCCTTAATGAGATTTTTCTTTTAAACACATCAGTCTTAGCATGGGCAGTAGACAAGAAAGGTTGACCAAGGATTAAAGGAATCTTAACATCCTCGGGCATATCTAAAATAACAAAGTCTACAGGGAAAATAAACTTCTCAATCTTAACTAGCACATTATTAGCAATCCCTTCAGGTCGTTTTACCGTTTTATCAGCCAATTCAATAAGTAACTTAGTCGGTGCTAATTTACCTAGTCCTAGGGTAGTGAATGTCTTAAGAGGCATAACACTAACACTAGCTCCTAAGTCAGCTAACACATTATTGAAAGATATATTATTAATTGAACAAGGTAGAGTAAAACTTCCTAGGTCTTTTTCTTTATGAGGCAAGGCATTTAAGTCGGTTGCAGAGCTCCCTTCTTTCATTGTAGCCTTGATCTCTTCTTCAATCTTTGTCTTTTCTTTGAGTAGTCTCCTTAAACTGATTGAAGAATTAAAGAAAAATTCGGGTCTTGCACCATCATTACCATTCATCGATCTTCTAGGCAAGTAAGGAGTGACTTCTTCAGTGGTGCTTATGGCCTTGACATGATCTCTTGGGTTGGTTTCGGTTGAGCTAGGTAAACTTCCATATCCCCTTTCTTGAAGAACTTTGCTCATTTGACCAATTTGTTGTTCCAATGCTTTGATCGAAGCTCCTTGATTTCTTGTAGTAGTGTCCGTTGAAGCTCGGATTTCTTTGATCATAGCAGTATTCTCTTCATGTCTTTTAGCAGCATCGGCCATAATTTGCTTTAGAGTGTCATCTAAAGTCTGCCTCCTCTCTTGATAAGCGGGATTAAAGTTGTTCTTTTGATAGAATCCTGGGGTGGCTTCCCTAAATCTTCCCGAAGGTCGGAATGGTTGTCCAAATTGGGTGTAATATGCTTCTTCAAACGTCTCACTTTCATTCTTATTCGGGCAATCTTTAGTGTAGTGAGGTCCTTCGCACTTTTCACATCCAACTTGGGCAGCATACACTCTTTCATCACGCTTCTTCATCTCTCTACTAATTTTATCCAATTGAGCTTGAATAGCAGCAATCCCATCAAAATTAGTGCTGCTCTTAGATCTAGTAGAGGTCCCATCGTGCCATTTTTGAGAATGATCAGCAGCTTCTTGGATCGCTTTCCTAGCATTGGCTGCACTCATTTGAGGCACAGCTCCCTTAGTGTCCAATATTTGTCTAGTAGGCACGTCCAATCCTTGATAAAACAATATTATCTCCTGCATAGCGGTTAGATAGTGTTGAGGACATTTTACCAATAAATCTTTAAATCGTTCCCAAGCTTGATAAAGAGTTTCATCAGGCTCTTGCTTGAAACTGTTGATAGCCTCCATCTTTTTAGCAGTCTTAGCAGGTGGACAATATCTCTTCAGGAATTTGCTCTTCAAATCTTCCCATGTAGTGATTGAACTAGCAGGTTCATTCCTTAGCCACTTGTTAGCAGCTCCTTTTAGTGAGAGTGGAAAGATTCTTAGCATGATTTGATCGTCAGTCACTCCTTCTGAAGTAAACAAATCTGCAATCTCGAGGACCTTTTCAACATGCTCATTAGCATCCTCATGTTCCGATCCACTGAAAGCATTCTCTCTTAGCTCCTTGAGAAACTGACCCTTCAATTCAAACTTTGACTTATCATCAAACTTTGGTCTAGCAACTCCTGAAGTGTGATCAGCACGGGTTTTGTTCATGTATTCCTCCATAGTTGTGTTTTCGCCCATTGTTTCTGTTTCTTCTTCCTCTTTTTCTTCAGAAAAATAATCAAGCTCGAATGAACTTGAAGTATCAAAGCTTTTTGTGTTGAAAAGCCTTTTAAGCGAATGAAAGACTCGCTCAGGATCTTCGAAAGGTTGAATCAAGTTCTTCGTAGAACTCCTGGTCATGCACTTCCTGAAATCAACACAAAAATATCAGTAGGGTGTGCTCAAGAAAGTAATATATCAGAAAACTAACAACGAAAACGGAATACGAAAAATTAAAGTTACTGATATCTGCAGACGATGCGCCGTATCCAAAAAGTTGGATACGCCGTATCTTATAATCGTTAAAATTAAATCAGACTTTATTCAGAAAATAGATACGCCGCTTAGGAATTAGAATGCGCCGTATCTGTTTTAATAATCAAAAATCGATATACTTATTAAAATTAAATGCGTCGTATTAACAAAAGTTAATGCGCCGTATCTTCGTTACGTTTCAAAATATAAGATTTTTGATTCAGAAGATACGCCGTATCGATAAAAATCGATACGCCGTATCTGTTTAATAATTCGAAAACTGTTTTTAATTAAAATAATAGATACGCCGTATCTGCTGAAGCAGATGCGTCGTATGGCGTTAACGTTTAGAAAATTTTTTATCAAAAAACAGATACGCCGTATCTTGGGGAAAAGATGCGTCGTATCGAATTAATTAAACGCGTTGTATTTTATAAAAATTAAACGCAATACGCCGTATCTATGAAAATAGATGCGCCGTATCGTTTGATTTAGCTCAGTACAACGATAGCAGAACACAAAAAACACAAAAAATTAAAACAAATAAAAACACACGAAAATAAACACAAACAAAAGCAAACAAATAACACACAAAAACAGAAAATATGAAAAATAGTACAATGAATGCAAATTAAACTAATACACAACAGAATTAGCGGTTAGATAAAAAAAATAAAAATTAAAACCTAATTAAAATACTAATCAAATTAACAGATAATAACAATTCACTCCCCGGCAGCGGCGCCAAAAACTTGATGCGTGCGATGTGTCGTTGCGGTTTAGCAGTATTAATGCCTACTCAAGTTTTAAATTTATATTTAGCCGACTTATCAATAACACACACACTTAACGAGCAGTGTACCCGGTCAGTATGAATATAATGGTAAGTAGAGTGTCGATCACTAAGAGTGAAACGTATTATCTAGTTATTCTAATCAGTATTTTAATATATTAAGTTAGCTATACAATCTAATCTAACGCAAGGGGGTTCAGCCTGAGAGACTGGCACGATTTGGTTGCAATTAAATAATAAACTAAACCAATAGGCACGAATCAGGAATAGCACACACGTACACAGATAGATACTCGAGACAATAAGAGGGCTGTCCTTATGATAAGTAGTTTGTCACTTTTTTTTATTGCTAGTGTTATATGAAGTGTATAGTTCGATGCAACGCACCGAGATTAAGTCCTTTCTCGTTGGTTCTAATCTTTCGGCGAGTAAACCCTTAATGATTACTTATGACTATCCTATTTATCTTTCTCCTACTTTTCTACAGACCATAGAATGCATAGGCGATCTAATAAATAGGCGAGGGCAGAGGCATGGCGACCCGATCAACGCTCAGCTAGACACAGAGGTTATCAATGCACTAATAAAAGTCACCAAAGACATCAACATATAAACTTTAATTAATGAGAAAGCAGTTTTAAGGGAGTGCAATCTTTCCGTTGTCACATTACACAAGCCACCAATCTTGATGAATTAAAGTTTACTAACACAATAAAACAAAACTACTTAATGAATTAAACACATGCAGCACCTTCTTACAGCTCTTGTATCTTTGATTTGAGTGTGTCTTGTGCTCGCTATTCGACTGAATTCGTCCTTGGTTTCTTTTCTTCGGTCTTCGTATATTATATATGTCTCCAAATTCGTCTGGTCTTGGGGTATTTATAGTTTCTGTCTGAGGGTAAGATGCGGCGCATCTAGTAAGTAGATGCGGGGCATTTACTTAACTTCGAGTGGGGTCCAAGATTATAATATTCAGGAATATTCGTACACCGCCAGGAGATGCGGCGTATCTTTATCTTTGGATGCGGCGCATGTCCTCTTGTATCTTGGATCGTATTTGGTGAAATATTGATAGTGATGCGCCGTATGTGATAAGTGAGATGCGGCGCATCTGAGCAGAATAGTCTTGATCTTGTGCATTTCAGTAGACTCTTAACTTCTTGCATGTTTTGCCCCATAATTAGTCCAAAATCGCCAAGTTTCACCAAATGCTTGTTTTCAACTGAGAATTACAAAAGTAAACGATTAAGTATCAATCCTCATACATAATATAGTAAAACAAGTCAAATTAATAGGATAAATGATAGTAATAAAATGTACTTATTTGAGTTCATCATAAAGCAATTGGTTCTTTAAGCTTTATCTTGTTATGCCAAGGCAATTAACTACACATGTTTGACTTATAGCATCTCTGGATTTGCTTAGTTGCTTGTTTTGCTGATCTATATATGCAATTTTTGCTTTTACTGCAGGTGACTTATTAAGCTGATCAGTTTCTAGACAAATATAAGGATTATGTGGTGGCCGAACATCAGCATTTATTAACCGCCTCAAAATGCTCCTTTGTTGTTGGCTTGTTTCCTCCACTTCCTGTAGAGTCATCCAAGTCTTCCAAATTTTCATCCATTGGTTCCCGCTTCAAGGTATTGCTGTTTTTAATGGTTTTAACCAGATTTTTTTTATGTGATGGCACGATACTCTGCTTCTCCACAGCCCTTGCTACAAACTTTTGCTTTTCACATTTACTTATATTCTGATTAAAGATGAACTTGTCTACTAAATGCAGCTGCAACTTCAAGGTATGCGCGGAGGGAGCTATTGGGAACTTGAAGATCACAATTCTTCAAGGTGCAAATCTTGCTATTCGTGATATGTTATCAAGTGTCTGTTAAGGTTTTAATGTTTGGTATCTTAGTGTGCTCTGGTAAGTATCTAATTGTCGTCTAAATTATGCTGACTACTTGCATACTATAATTAAGAGCTTCTTTGAGAGTGTCTGTTAAGGTCAGAGTGTCAAGGGATGAAAAATGTGATTGTTGTATCCCGAAGAAGGCAAGATGATGCGTGGTTTTGCGACCTTACAACAGGTTTTACCTCTCGAGGGATCTCAAGAGGCTTGCAATCCACACCAGGCAGTGTACCTGACCGATGTAGTATAGTGAGGTGGCAAGTACCGGGGGATTGATCGTTCTCTAGGGGAATAGTGTCGTTAGGATTGAAAAACTACTCTAATAGGTCTAAGGGTGAGGGAAGATTCTTTTTGTATTTTTTTATATTTTTATGAAAGCAAGTAAAATCTCGGGTTTGAAGGAGTGGGCAGAATTAGTTGCTAGTCAACTAACCCAAATAACTACAATTGCAATTAAAATAAAAGAACTGAAAATAAAAAGGTTGTGAAACTTATATGGGGAGAAATGTGTTTACTTAGATTTCCTTACTCCCTAACTATCTTTTACCGGTTGATTAGTGTGTATTAATTGCGTGGATGACGGGTGTATTCCTTAATACCAATCGTGGGGTGGCGTACGTACTTCCCCAACTCTACAAGCTCCTACTTCACTCCTATGTCGAGCCGGCTAAGAAGCTCCTAACATGGGATCACTAGAATTCGCTCATGCATTAAATACAACCATAAAAACCTTAGTACGCATTGGTTCATGTTTCTTAAGACGTTCAAGCAAGTTACCGTATAGGAGGTTATCCAGTTTTCTTAAGCCTAACATCGATAAACAATCATCCAATACAATTAATAACACACCAACAACTAATAATCAATAGTTAGGTTTCATTAGATCTAAGCAAACACAAGATAAATCTAGCCTAGCATGTTAATTAAAAGACAAGAACAAGATATAATCAAACAACACATAGACATATTGAATGATTAATTGATTACTTATCTTCAATTAAACATGGGAGATCCAAGGGTATAAAACCCTTAAAAATGGCAAAAAATTCGTCTAGGGTTTCTCCTCACAATGTTGCACACTAATGACTAAAAATTGCAAAACTATATATAGAATTTAGGGGCTGACGGCGTCACGTTGTAGGAGGTGACGCCGTCACCTCGCCGTGGCTAGGGTTCCCGGATGGTCTTCCTGACGCCGACCCTCTTTAATCCTCCAAAATCCACTCTGGCGCGTCAAGGGTTGACGCCGTCACAATTGTGCTCGACACCGTCTCTCTTTAACTTAAACCATGACAGCCTTGATCACCTTAAAGGGTGACGCCGTCAGACTTCCATTGTAAAACTTTCTGGCGCGTCACGTGTATTTTTCATATCCACTTCTTTTGCCAAGCCGTGAGGCCGTCAGGAGCAATCCTTGACGCCGTCACGTGTACTTTTCCAGCAGCTTTGGAGACTTTGTCGTTTTCTTCACTTTTATGCTCCAAAAACGTCCAAAATGCTTCCTTTTCCAGATTTCTTCTCCAAAGTACCTAAAATGACAAAAGGAACGATTTAGGGCAATATTTGATCAAATAAATACGATTTAGGGCTTAAATGACCCCTTAAAAGCGGTACACTTTTCGCTTCATCACAAGACAACTAGAGTACTAGACAAATCACGTAATGGTTCAAGTAATGTCCTGCAACATTAGGTAGTGAGGGCTTCATAGGGTCAGAGTGGGGATAACTAGACAAATCACGTAAGGGTTCAAGTAATGTCCTGGAACGTAAGGGTTCAAGTAACTGAGTATAAGTTGTTGCATTTCGTGTTCACAGTAGGGTTTAGACCAAGGAAAAATGTACACTTGAGCGACCAAAGTAAACTTGTATACATCAAAATATTGATGTTCTGTATAGTTTTTCAGCTCATGCTTTATAGCTGAGCTCCTCATGATATCCTAGATATGTATTTTTATGATAATAGCATGCAACTTAATACATTCCTGTTTATAGTTTTGTAATCTTTATATTTACTTTGATTGTGCTCAAATGTAGCAGACAACTCACATAAGCATGAAACAAACGAGTCCCCAGACCTGCAGCTGCTATTGGGCTTATGGAGAGTTTGCTTGCAATAGATCCTGGGCAAAGAGGAACTGGTGCTCTTGCTCTCAAGAGTGAGGTAACTCCCTCGTTTTTATAGTCCTAAATGTTTATCTTGTTTTAGTTTTATCAAAAGAAAATTTGAACATTTATTACTGAAAATGCAGATTTTGGTTCACTGGCAGTTGGTGGGTGAGAAACAACAGACACGAGAATCCTGATCGAGAGTTCGAGAGTTCACTGGAATTATCATGCAGTAATGGGCATTTTGAATACATTTGGAATATATAGGCAGAAGTCCAAGAGAATCCTGATCGAGTCTTCGGATAGTGAAGTTTTGAAATTATTCAAGGCAAGAAACAACAGACACGAGCTAGTGTATTTTTAATACTGCCAGATATTATAGTATGAGCAGGTGTATTAGTTGTGTTAGTTATAAGTTAGTACTGTTGGTTCATACAGTTAGTAGTGCTATTATATATTATTGTATTTGAAGTTGTTTTGATATATATTTGAATTTGTTTTGATATATATTGATTTCTTAAATGTGATAAAAGATGTATATAGTTACACTTAATAATACTTTTGGTCACTGTTTGTTTAATTTGTTTGTGACTAAATATTACAAAAAGCCACACACACAAAAATTCATGTGGCAATTGGATGATCAATAGTCACACAAAATACAAATTTCTTCACTTTAAACAACATATGGTCACACTTATTAACACTTTTGGTCACTTTATGCTTAATTGTATGTGACTAAATACCCAAAACAAACATGCTTTGTGTGACTAAATATTACAAAAGGCCACACACACAAAAAATTCATGTGACCATTGGATGATCAATAGTCACACAAAATACACATTTCTTTCACTTTAAACAGCATATGGTCACACTTATTGACACTTTTGGCCACTTTTTGCTTAATTGTATGTGACTAAATACCCAAAACAAGCATGTTTTGTGTGACTAAATATTACAAAAGGCCACATAAACATAAAATTCAAGTGACCATTGGATGAACAATAGTCACACAAAATACACATTTCTTCACTTTAAACAGCATATGGTCACACTTATTCACACTTTTGGCCACTATTTTTTAAATTGTATGTGACTAACTCGAAAAAAACAACACAAGTTATGTGACTAAATCATCACAATCGTCACATTTATTATATATTCATGTGGCCATAGGATGGGAAATAGTCACTCATACTGATAAATCCAACAAAACTTGTGCCTAATACGTCACACATATTCGGGTTTTGGTCACTCTTTTTCAATAAAAACGGTCACAAACTAAACAATGTGACCATATAGACCCTACGGTGGCGTGACTTTTTGTCACACACACCAAAAAAACGTGTGTGACTATATGCATATAGTCACACATTTTGTGGTGTGACCGTAGGCCAAATTTGTACTAGTGTCATTTTATCGATATTTGTAATCATTACAATTATCGCCTAAACTTGACAACTGTTTTACTTATAAACTCTATGAACTCACCAACCTTTGTGTTGACAGTTTTAGCATGTTTATCTCAGGTCTATAATGAACGAGGATGGCACGGATACTCATAGAAGGCTAAAATCTTATGATCATTCGAAAACTTATTAAATAAACTTTAAAACTACTAGGACCTCATTTTTGTAAACTCTGATATTCGAATGATAAATCTTTTAAAACAACTCAATTAGAGTTCGTTTTCTATTATTATAACTGTTGTGCCGTCGAGTAACACCTAGTTTGAATTCCGCTGCGTATCAGGAAATTGGGGGTGTTAAAGATTGGTATCAGAGCTATAGTTATAGAGAAACGGGTCTAATTGAGACCTGAACTATAACCACTTTTACAAAAAACGTTTTATAGCCTTTCGTTCTCCGTGCCTTCCATCCTCTAGACGATTATGTGACTTCTAGGTAATTTATGCAACACAAACACTTTAGTATATTGATATATACACATTCGACATGCTTTCGATCACTTTATACAAACAACGGAATAAACATACTTGCGTATGCCTATTCTAAGGCATTACGACTCAATCACATCTCCTCGAGCATGTACCTACTTATACATTTTTGCGATTCACGAAACCTTCCCAGGACATTGTGAGTTGCACAATTCTTACCTTATCTACGTTAAATATATACTCACCAACTATTTAGAGTACTATGTGAATTTTCCTTGATCATCTTACTCCCATATCTAAAGATAAGTATAAATACTCCTTCCATACTCTCGGATCATCTACAAACTAAATTACCTTATCGATTAAGTATGAGTGTTGAGTCAGAAATTCTTAAGTAGGATGATTTACAATGTCTTTATTTAAATGGATTGGGACGCCTTTTTATTTAAATAAAGAAATTATGAATCGCCGAACCATAAGTTTATATTTTCTTATTTACATTGTTTGGGACGCCTCTCTATGTAAGTAATGAATTATAAATGAGTGGTCTTATTTGTATCTGAAACGACATGAGTATGAACTCGAGGATCACTGGAAATCATAAGACACAAAACGTAAACTTTTATTACATTAGAATCCACGAATAATAATACATAACGACTTGATGTAACACCTTGAATATTCTGTACGACTTGATGTAATACCTTGAATATTCTATACGATAAATATAAACAAATCATTAACACGGTACCAAAAGACATGGTCTTATGCATAAAAACAAACAAATCTTATTACACACTCATTAAAGATTATACGAGAACACAAATAAAACAAAGACTTATTTTAACAATCCTAATGCAATACTATTACCCCCATATTTTATCCACGCCGATGGCTAGAACCACGAGTGGTACGAGAAGCGCTAACACCACGGCCAAAAATTCATAATCTTCTTCTGGAATGTAGGCTAAGTAGATAGCAGCGGCAACAACAACATACACAATCGCAAAAATGGTAACAACATGCGGCATTTTGAAAAATTAATGAGAGAAATATGGGTGGTGGAAGAATTAGGATTAAAAATTGGGTATTTATATAAAGAAAAGTAGCCGTTGGGCTACTGTTCATAGCCGTTTGGCTACTTTTCATGACCGTTGAAATTACTGTTCATATATTTAAAAAAAAAATCTAAGGAACAAACTGATTCATCATCTACAAAAGCTGAAGTTCAACAATTTTCTCTACATTCATCAAGTTCTCATCCGAAAATCTTCATTGTTAAAAACAGTTTTCGACGTCAATAACTTGATTTTCACAAAACAAGTAATTATGAACCATGTTATTTTCAAGACTAATCACTAAAACATGATAAACCTTATAAAATAACAATCTTCATTCAAAATGAATTTTTCCTAAGTTTATTTGCCCTTTGGAATAGCGTTTCTCATGTAAAACAATAAATTCTAACTTATAAATTTTCACAAGTGAAACCAGAATCAAACATGCTCACCTAGTCACATGATTAACATAAATCGAATCAGGAGAAATATTTATCTAACAAAACACTCTTTACTCTTCTAAGAAGAAATTCAGGATAACGACAAACTACACATTTTTTCACAATGACAAATGAAAATACCTCACTAGTTATCTCGTAAACCAATTGACACAAGGAACCACATTTTTCAACATCTAACACGGACTGAATCTCGGGACGAGATTCTATTTAAGGGGGTGAGACTGTAACCACCGGTAAATTTCCACTTGTTTTAATATTCTAACGAAAGAATACTTGTCCATTTTCAACGTCTAATTATTTTTAAAGATTAAACTTTATCAGTTTATCTTATCACAACAACAAACTAATGTGACGTAACTCACATTCTCAATAAATGTACTCACTAACACCAACATATCTTAAGTACGTTACAAATAAATATTCTTTATATGTCAAGTATAAAAGATTGCAACTCTTATTTACCTATTATTTATTTATTATGATTAAATAAATAAATAAACGCTTCTACACGATTTTCATACATAAACAATGTACCCTGTACTCCTAATATATAAATATCTAGTTAGTATTCATAAATATCTATTTACTATTTATCAAAATATCTAGTTACTATTACATAAATATCTATTTACTATTTATCAAAATATATATTTACTATTCATAAATATCTATTTACTATTTATCAAAATATCTATTTACTATTTATCGAAATATCTAATTACTATTCATCAAAATATCTAGATATTTTCAGAAATTTTCAGGGCCATCTATCTAACGATGTAGATAGGTTCCATTGCTTAATTTGAACACCGTCCCTAGTACCGTTTGTGTGCTTGATATTGATTACAAGTTTTGGCTCTTTTTGTACCAAAACTTGTGATCAAGATCAATCACACAAATGGTACTAGGGACGGTATTCAAATTAAGCAATGGAACCCATCTACATCGTTAGATAGATGGGCCCGATAATTGGCCGTGTTGATTGCGATAATGATATAGTGTGTATTTGATAACGCTCTGAATGAGCATGGTTTTAGTTGCGTTATCATTAGTTTTGTGCATCATATTTGGTTATATTTATATGTTTTTGTTACTTAATCGTGAAAAAAGTGTATATGCAAGTGAATGTAGCCAAATATAGGAAAAGATGATGATAAGGCGAAGAATTGGAGTACTTATGCACATTTGGAGATTCTCGAGATTAAAGCTATGTGGGAAACCAGGCAAGGACTCAGTGATTTGAGAGCACCAAGATTTCTGTAAAACCCGCAAATTAACATAAGATGAAAAGACAAAAATACCCTCGAATCTAAAATTTAAGAACTTGTGAAATCACATAAGTAACATATGTTATATCTTAAGCTTCAAATAATTAAACACCAATTAAAGACCTTATGTTATAAGTTGTAAAAAAAAAAAAGAAAAAAAAAAAGAACTTAGCTATATGTGCCGCCCCCCCTTGACCAAAATTAAGACCAAATTCATGATAGGCAATCAAGGTAATTAGTCATAATGAAATTGATAGTTTCCTAATCTTCTCAAATCAAAAATCTCGGCCTTTTCTTTTCCCATATTACCGATCCATCAAGAAACCTTAACTTCAAAAAAAAAAAAAAAAAAAATTCGGTCCTCTCTCTTGTGTTTCCTGCTGCTGTCGACCCAAGAACCCACAAAAAGGGTGTTTTGATCTTGTTATTTTGTCCTTCAAATCATCACAAGGTAACCCTACAATCCTAATGTTAATCCATACCAAGTTGTGAATCAAGAAACTAAGTAAAAACGTATTTTTGTTGTGTTTTTCTGCTGCTGTTTTTCGAACCAGAAAAGAAGGAAGAAGAAGGAGTTTGTGTGGTGTTTTGATCCTCGTCGTGTTCGTGTTATTCGTGGTCTACGAGGGTATTGTATTACCTAATATATTCGATCATTGTTTCTTGTTTTTCTTTTGATTCTAGTCGAATTAACCACACATGAAATCACATAAAATCATAAACTAACAAAAAAAACCCTAAAATTCGTATGAAAGAATTGGCTGAAGTTTTGTGTCGAAATAATTCGTTGTGATCATGTTAAATATGTTATAGACCGACCTAAATATGTTTTGGACTCACCCATAATCGATTGGTGCCAAGAACTAATGATTTGAATGGCAAAAACCCTAAAATGGATAGGTTGCTGTGATGACTGATTCTGAGTTGAAATTTTGTTCGACTTTAAGCGGCTGTAACTTTATGATGGAATCGAGTTTTTGAGTGTTTTAAAAGCCTAAAACTAAGTTCATTGAAATAACTACTTGGGAAAATTTAGTTTGTAATTTTTAGAGGCCAATAGGGCTACCTTTTGATTTTTAGGAAATCATGTGTCTGATCGGATTTGTGAGTCTGAAAAATCAGTCCGGGTTTTTGAATTTTAATTTCCAAACGGTGTCGAATTAGAAGGTTTCCTTTGAACTGAATCATGTTCAATATGTCTCTTAGTAACTGGAATTTTTGTAGAATTTTGTGAATTTTTATGGAGGGGTAAGAAAGGGTAAACTTGTCGAGTGTTTCATCAGATGCGTTTCTGGAACATGTTGAAGAAATGGATTTTTAAGTGGTACCTAGACAACATAATAAAAGCTGTAAAAATTCTATAAAATACTTAAGACATTGAGGAACCTGTGTGAATTTTTATAGATTTTATTTCGAAGTATTAATATGATTTAGGAATTAATTGAAATGTAGTAAAATCGTATGTATAGGAGACTGCTACGGGTTTAAAGGATATTTAAATGGTGTTAAGTGTTTATGTTCTAAACTAAAGGGTCTAAAGTGTTATTCTTTAAAACTAAAGGACCTAACTTTTGAACACCTACAACTTCATAGTAAATACATTTTACACCCTAATATTATGAGAATTTCATATTCGTCCCTAAACTCATGATAATTACCTAATGAACCCTAAAGTATGAAAACTACTATATGAACACTAAAACTTTGTAAAAGACATTATGAATCCTAAACTATGAATACGATCATCTGTAATACTTTAAATGGACAAACGAGAATGTTAATAATCAAAGTTAATTAACATGGAGAGAGAACTTAAAATGAGACATTATGATTACATGAAACTTATAAGAGAATTTGTGATTATTTGTAGATCGGGTGAAGAGGGAGTGATCTCCTACTTGATTTGCTTTTCACTTCTTTGCTTGCGCATTTCATTAAGGTACAGATATTCTGCCCTTTTTAATAAGGTGCCTTCAGTCTCTTGAACTCTGATTTGATGTGACCCTGACCTTCGCTATGAACCTTTGACATTTGAACCTTTGATATTTGAACCTTTGGCATATGAACCTTTTGATATGAACCATGTGATTTGAACCTTGATATTTGGACTATGATTATATGAACCTTTGCTTTGATATGAACCTTTGACCTTTGACCCCAGTTTGATACCCGAGCCAAATATGTTTCCTAGCCATGAAGGTAACATGGCCATGTCATTGATGCACCAGTGGCATGACTCTAGTGTACTCGAGTGATGTTGTACACCGTCCCCATTATGATATGATATGAGCTCACTATGATATGATTTGATATGGCCAATATGATTTGTTTGGGGGGGCGTATGGATGCATCCTAGATATGTTCTGATATGATATGTTTTGATATGATATGATATGGTGACTGGGGCTGGGTGCAATCCACTCCTTTCACAAAATATGGGAGCTGATCACTCCAACTGGTACATGAGGACACCCCTCATATTATCGGCTTATTTGAGAGGCATCCCCTCTATATGATTATGAAGATATGATATGATATGTGATATGTTATGATATGGGCTCGTGGTGGATGACTGTCCTAAACCTTACTCTTTATTTCCTTTTCTTATATCTCATTCATTATGATATGTCTGTTCATTTCCGTTTGATTTTGGTTTCCGTTTATTATATATCTGTTCACTGGGCTTTTTAAGCTCAGCCGCATTTCTTTTCCTGCGGCAGGTTTTAGTAGGAATCCAGGAGCTTGGGTTTGCTTTGGGATGAGAGATTAGCTTTTGAAGACGATACCTTAGTTTTAGTATTCATTTATGTATGACTACGTAGATTTGGTATATTTTCCTTTGTAACTTTGTAAACCATTTGTATTATGTAAGTCGTATGTTATGCTTGCCTTTGATATGTCACCATTTGCGTGACACTTCTACCCTTGCCGGGTTGGGGTGTTACAATTATGGTATCAGAGACAGGTTTGCGACTTGTAGTACATCTACCCTTGGCCTGTGAAAGTTAGGACCCCTAAGTTTCCACTGTAGGCGCTCGTAGGATAACCTTTGCGAAGTTGCGTAGAATTTTCCGATGGGAATATAAGTCATAACTGGTGAGGAATGGGTAGTCTAGGACATCCATGTGAGTAGAAATTGCTTCCGCATCACTCTGAATCTTGCCCTTGCCTTTAGTCATGCCTTATAAGAACGTTTGTCGCAGAAGACGAGGAAGTCTTACCTTCCGTCATTTGATTGATGAACGTTGTATGTTAACCAACTTTTCCTTTCGAAGGATTTGATGTTGATATTTGTCTAGTACGGAATTGTTATCTAAGCATGCTGATGCTAATAACTGATATTCCATACATCTCAACTCTGACAGTTAGACGATGTTCGTATTACTATCGGTGCACACCCTATCATTCCTATGTTATAAGCTAAACAAGATTCCAATCTTTTGAACTGTTCACAATTCTAACCTTCAATTTGATATATTTGACCTTGATATTAAATTCTAATACTCTCCCATCCCACACTTTGATGAACCATGTACCTAAATTTGATATGTGAACTATCCGCATGATTTGACAACCACATTCGCTTTAAGAATCCGTTTCCCTTTGGATGTATTTGACCTTGAGGCCTCTTGATTATGGATTGATGGTTTTTGTAAAGCTATCATGGACTGCAATATTTGAAATGTGACCTTTAACAATCTGCTTCACCATCTTTTGATATGATATTCTCAATCATTTGAATCTGTTAAGATTATTGTTGCTATGAAGCACATGCTCCGATCTCTTTGATTTCCAATTTTCTCTTAACGCTTGTTAGCATCCATTCTTAGAAAGCTCCGGCACTTGAAAGTTTGTTGTACGAATTTCTGGTGCTTCTGATGAACCTTTTGAGATCCGTTTGGGAAGTAAAGTTTGCATTGAACTAATCTGAATTGGCGAAACCACGATATTGAAGAAATTAAGAGATTGTAGGAACTGATGGGATATGAGTTTGTTCACTTCAGTGATCTCTTGAATGCTCCTGTTGGGTTATGAAGAAGAAAGAGAGAAGTGTGCGGCGGCGCACTGACCATCGTGAATTTAACCGTAATCATTATTCCATTTCCGCGTATCAATATTTGATTCATTATATCTTTGAAACTCCGTAGCAAACGACCTTATTTGAGTTTGAAAGACGGAAGAAGCAACCACAAGAACATCTGAGAAGGAAGTTGACTAGTTGAGATTAAGTTCCGCGAAGCATTACAAATTGATTTGTGAAGAGAAAGATTTGTGATATGAAGTTTCTCCCTAAGAAGATTTCCTGAAGTTGCTTTAGTACCCGTGTGACCACTGTGAGTTTTGAATGATGTCAATTGTATTGACTAGAAGATTCATGTTTTCGCAAGTATTCGGACAATTGTCATAGCATGACAGTATGTTTGGGCTCAGAGACGAACGAGGAGCACGTTGACCATTTTAGTATGAAGTGAACCGACCCCTTTGTTCTAGAAGAATAGATTTACTTGACGATCAGAGATTGTAGCAGACAACACCACCAGGTATCCGAGGACTAAAGAGCTTTCACAAAAAGGACCAGGACTGAAGACCATTGTCGGAGTTAGAAACCTTGTAGAAGATGTGCAGAAGAGGTTCGTGGTAGGCGTTACCAAGAGAGAAGCATGTGAGGAGAAGACAGACTGAGATGAGATTCGATTATACCTCAAAGCAGCACGTGGAGATTTCAGTTGGGCATCAAGACGACCAGACTGTAGAAGATGAGCTTTCAGCACGTAAACCAGGAAGTCCACAGCAGTTGAGTTGGTGAATTTCGAATCATGCTAGAAGACCTGTAGGAGACACGCAACCTTGTTTCTCTAGTCATTTAGTTGTACTAAGATGAATTGAGAACTGAAGCAGACTCGCAAATGGAGGAATGCAAGGTGATCACGTCAGAGATTCACGCTACCACACCGAAGTGTCCAGAAGAAGTGTCGAAGACTTGAGGAACCAGACTCAAGTTTATGATTTTCTTTTCACCCTATGATCGTATGATTAGACAAGAGAGCGACTACTTGGAATTTGAAAAGATCCGAGATCATGAAATTGAATGGATGGAATTTTGCAGTAAACGTTTGGATTTGGAAGATTTGATTGTTGTAAAGGATGAAGATATTGAAGACGTAATTCATTTTCTCTTAGACCACTTAAGTTTCCGTTACCTTTCGATAGGATCTTTTGAATGAGCTTTACCCTATTAGAAATTCCGTTCTGTGTTCGTTATGCATTTGTTTGGATGATGGTTTCGTTATGAGAAGGATGATGAATTGTGGAAGACCTAACGTTTCGACGACGAGTTTCATTTTGAGTTGTACACATTCCGTTACGCTATTTGTACGTTCAAATTCCTCCGATTTAGAATCCGTAGTGATGTTTGTTTTGGACCAACCTTAAGAGGTAGAAAGACTGATAGGTGGTTAAGATAAGTAGTTCTGTTCGCAACTTGAGATAAAGTATGACCATCATGATGGTATACTCATATGAGGCTGGTATTATGACGGTTCGCGAACGTGATAATACTTACGTCATATGACGTACCCTCATTGTGTTCATAGGATATTTCGAGGAGTACTTTAGAAACCTTAGAATTTTGATTAGAGATGTGAGGAATTTCGCATTTGTAAGATTTAGGTTCGTTCCACCTATACGCTTAATCTGTTTCGCCGTTATACGATTTGATACGTTTGGATTCTCGGTACGCGGTTGTTGACCTTTGTAATTCCGATAAGAATCTTAAGTTCTGCTATAAGTTCTTCCATTTGATATCACCTACAATTTATTTTCTGTACGATCTCATCTGATTTGTCTAATCGAATGCTATGGATGGCATATCCGTCGCAATCTTGCGTATCCTTGTATCTCTTCTGAGAGAATATGATAACCATTCGTCATGTTTGAATATGATCCTTGCAATCTGAATTCCGTATGATATGTCATTTCTGGGAACGGAAGTTACTTTTGGATCGGCAATGAAGAGTCATGAGAAACAAGTCTTTTTTACATTTCCGTTCGCTGTCCGTTGTGTCTTCTGTTTCGTTTCATCTCCGTTCGTAAAGATTCTTTGGAAGAACCACCCAGAGCGGGAGGCAACTTGGGAAACCGAAGAGTCAATACGATCTGATTATCCGCGTTTCTCTTTTTGATTTGGTACGTATTCATTTTGTTATTGCTTTCGATTCGCATTTTCATTTCGATTTCGCACTTCAATTTTCGAGGACGAAAATTTTTTTTTAGAGGGGAAGAGTTGTAAAACCCGCAAATTAACATAAGATGAAAAGACAAAAATACCCTCGAATCTAAAATTTAAGAACTTATGAAATCACATAAGTAACATATGTTATATCTTAAGCTTCAAATAATTAAACACCAATTAAAGACCTTATGTTATAAGTTGTAAAAAAAAAAAAAAAAAAAAAAAAAAAAAAAAGAACTTAGCTATATGTGCCGCCCCCCCTTGACCAAAATTAAGACCAAATTCATGATAGGCAATCAAGGTAATTAGTCATAATGAAATTGATAGTTTCCTAATCTTCTCAAATCAAAAATCTCGGCCTTTTCTTTTCCCATATTACCGATCCATCAAGAAACCCTAACTTCAAAAAAAAAAAAATAAAAAAATTCGGTCCTCTCTCTTGTGTTTCCTGCTGCTGTCGACCCAAGAACCGACAAAAAGGGTGTTTTGATCTTGTTATTTTGTTCTTCAAATCATTACAAGGTAACCCTACAATCCTAATGTTAATCCATACCAAGTTGTGAATCAAGAAACTAAGTAAAAACGTATTTTTGTTGTGTTTTTCTGCTGCTGTTTTTCGAACCAGAAAAGAAGGAAGAAGAAGGAGTTTGTGTGGTGTTTTGATCCTCGTCGTGTTCGTGTTATTCGTGGTCTACGAGGGTATTGTATTACCTAATATATTCGATCATTGTTTCTTGTTTTTCTTTAGATTCTAGTCGAATTAACCACACATGAAATCACATAAAATCATAAACTAACAAAAAAAACCCTAAAATTCGTATGAAAGAATTGGCTGAAGTTTTGTGTCGAAATAATTCGTTGTGATCATGTTAAATATGTTATAGACCGACCTAAATATGTTTTGGACTCACCCATAATCGATTGGTGCCAAGAACTAATGATTTGAATGGCAAAAACCCTAAAATGGATAGGTTGCTGTGATGACTGATTCTGAGTTGAAATTTTGTTCGACTTTAAGCGGCTGTAACTTTATGATGGAATCGAGTTTTTGAGTGTTTTAAAAGCCTAAAACTAAGTTCATTGAAATAGCTACCTGGGAAAATTTAGTTTGTAATTTTTAGAGGCCTAGAAGGCTACCTTTTGATTTTTAGGAAATCATGTGTCTGATCGGATTTGTGAGTCTGAAAAATCAGTCCGGGTTTTTGAATTTTAATTTCCAAACCGTGTCGAATTAGAAGGTTTCCTTTGAACTGAATCATGTTAAATATGTCTCTTAGTAACTGGAATTTTTGTAGAATTTTTTGAATTTTTCTGGAGGGGTAAAAAAGGGTAAACTTGTCGAGTGTTTCATCAGATGCGTTTCTGGAACATGTTGAAGAAATGGATTTTTAAGTGGTACCTAGACAACATAATAAAATCTGGAAAAATTCTCTAAAATACTTAAGACATTGAGGAACCTGTGTGAATTTTTATAGATTTTATTTCGAAGTATTAATATGATTTAGGAATTAATTGAAACGTAGTAAAATCGTATGTATAGGAGACTGCTACGGGTTTAAAGGATATTTAAATGGTGTTAAGTGTTTATGTTCTAAACTAAAGGGTCTAAAGTGTTATTCTTTAAAACTAAAGGACCTAACTTGTGAACACCTGTAACTTCATAGTAAATACATTTTACACCCTAATATTATGAGAATTTCATATTCGTCCCTAAACTCATGATAATTACCTAATGAACCCTAAAGTATGAAAACTACTATATGAACACTAAAACTTTGTAAAAGACATTATGAATCCTAAACTATGAATACGATCATCTGTAATACTTTAAATGGACAAACGAGAATGTTAATAATCAAAGTTAATTAACATGGAGAGAGAACTTAAAATGAGACATTATGATTACATGAAACTTATAAGAGAATTTGTGATTATTTGTAGATCGGGTGAAGAGGGAGTGATCTCCTACTTGATTTGCTTTTCACTTCTTTGCTTGCGCATTTCATTAAGGTACAGATATTCTGCCCTTTTTAATAAGGTGCCTTCAGTCTCTTGAACTCTGATTTGATGTGACCCTGACCTTCGCTATGAACCTTTGACATTTGAACCTTTGATATTTGAACCTTTGGCATATGAACCTTTTGATATGAACCATGTGATTTGAACCTTGATATTTGGACTATGATTATATGAACCTTTGACCTTTGACCCCAGTTTGATACCCGAGCCAAATATGTTTCCTAGCCATGAAGGTAACATGGCCATGTCATTGATGCACCAGTGGCATGACTCTAGTGTACTCGAGTGATGTTGTACACCGTCCCCATTATGATATGATATGAGCTCACTATGATATGATTTGATATGGCCAATATGATTTGTTTGGGGGGCGTATGGATGCATCCTAGATATGTTATGATATGATATGCTTTGATATGATATGATATGGTGACTGGGGCTGGGTGCAATCCACTCCTTTCACAAAATATGGGAGCTGATCACTCCAACTGGTACATGAGGACACCCCTCATATTATCGGCTTATTTGAGAGGCATCCCCTCTATATGATTATGAAGATATGATATGATATGTGATATGTTATGATATGGGCTCGTGGTGGATGACTGTCCTAAACCTTACTCTTTATTTCCTTTTCCTATATCTCATTCATTATGATATGTCTGTTCATTTCCGTTTGATTTTGGTTTCCGTTTATTATATATCTGTTCACTGGGCTTTTTAAGCTCAGCCGCATTTCTTTTCCTGCGGCAGGTTTTAGTAGGAAGCCAGGAGCTTGGGTTTGCTTTGGGATGAGAGATTAGCTTTTGAAGACGATACCTTAGTTTTAGTATTCATTTATGTATGACTACGTAGATTTGGTATATTTTCCTTTGTAACTTTGTAAACCATTTGTATTATGTAAGTCGTATGTTATGCTTGCCTTTGATATGTCACCATTTGCGTGACACTTCTACCCTTGCCGGGTTGGGGTGTTACAATTTCCATGATTCTATATCAAGAAATTATCAAGTTCTATCGAAGAAATCAGTGCCACAATCAAGGATAAAGCATAAAACGAGCCAAGACAAAGAAAAATAAAAAATGTGAGTGAGAAAGGCCTCCAACCGATCGGCTTGCACCCGCATCCGATTCGGCTGGAGTGTATTGAAAGGGAGGAACCGATCGGTTGCACCGTGAACCAATCGGTTGGGCAACCTGCAGTTACAAGTTTTACATTTAATGACGGCTTTACTTCATATTAATCATTGGAGGCCGATCATTTCCAGTTATTAACTCATTAGGGACGTTTTCTTGAAGAATAAGTACATTATTTACTATATAAAGGATCCTAGGCTAGTTTACTAGGGGGACAACCTTAATCTTGTGTTAGAATTTACACCAAGCTATTACTCACTTATTATATTGCCCGTGTTGGGAATGCTCCTAACACGTAAATGGAACGACATTTACGAGATTACATTAGTTACTATGTAAGCCACATACACATGTACTAGAAACGTCATTATTGTAAAGTTATGTGTATGTTTGGCTATATATACCCCTCCATACTTCCATGGAGGGGTGAGACTTGTGTGTGTATTTCACTTTCATCTTTATCAATAAAACACATCTTTCCTTTCTCTCTCTACTCTCTCTCTCTCTAACCATGGATAACTGTAGGATCGTGTTTTAGGTTGATATTGTGATTCGGGAGGTCGGGGATGATGAAAGTATAACATATCAATGGTTAGAGAGAGAGAGACAGTAGAGAAAGAAAGGAAACTTGTGTTTATTGAATGAAAATGAAAGAGTAACTTACACAATTAAGTCTCACCCTCCTAGTGAAGTCTAGGAGGGCTTATATAGGGCAACCTACACATGACTTTACATAATTGACGGTTTTAGTCCATGTGTTTATGCCTTAAAACATAACTAATGTAACCCCGTATGTTGCCACATTGGGGGAAGATTGTAAGGAATGCTCCTAACACAAAAATGTGACAACATACTCGGTATTACATTAGTTATGCTGTAAGGCACAAACACATGGACTGAAACCGTCAATTATGTAAAGTCATGTGTAGGTTGCCCTATATAAGCCCTCCTAGACTTCACTAGGAGGGTGAGACTTAATTGTGTAAGTTACTCTTTCATTTTCATTCAATAAACACAAGTTTCCTTTCTTTCTCTACTGTCTCTCTCTCTCTAACCATTGATATGTTATACTTTCATCATCCCCGACCTCCCGAATCACAATATCAACCTAAAACACGATCCTACAGTTATCCATGGTTATAGAGAGAGAGAGTAGAGAGAGAAAGGAAAGATGTGTTTTATTGATAAAGATGAAAGTGAAATACACACACAAGTCTCACCCCTCCATGGAAGTATGGAGGGGTATATATAGCCAAACATACACATAACTTTACAATAATGACGTTTCTAGTACATGTGTATGTGGCTTACATAGTAACTAATGTAATCCCGTAAATGTCGTTCCATTTACGTGTTAGGAGCATTCCCAACACGGGCAATATAATAAGTGAGTAATAGCTTGGTGTAAAGTCTAACACAAGATTAAGGTTGTCCCCCTAGTAAACTAGCCTAGGATCCTTTATATAGTAAATAATGTACTTATTCTTCAAGAAAACGTCCCTAATGAGTTAATAACTGGAAATGATCGGCCTCCAATGATTAATATGAAGTAAAGCCGTCATTAAATGTAAAACTTGTAACTGCAGGTTGCCCAACCGATTGGTTCACGGTGCAACCGATCGGTTCCTCCCTTTCAATACACTCCAGCCGAATCGGATGCGGGTGCAAGCCGATCGGTTGGAGGCCTTTCTCACTCACATTTTTTATTTTTCTTTGTCTTGGCTCGTTTCATGCTTTATCCTTGATTGTGGCACTGATTTCTTCCATAGAACTTGATAATTTCTTGATATAGAATCATGGAAATCTTGGTGCTCTCAAATCACTGAGTCCTTGCGTGGTTTCCAACATAGCTTTAATCTCGGGAATCTCCAAATGTGCATAAGTACTCCAATTCTTCGCCTTTTCATCATCTTTTCCTATATTTGGCTACATTCACTTGCATATACACTTTTTTCACGATTAAGTAACAAAAACATATAAATATAACCAAATATGATGCACAAAACTAATGATAACGCAACTAAAACCATGCTCATTCAGAGCGTTATCAAATACACACTATATCATTATCGCAATCAACACGGCCAATTATCGGGCCCATCTATCTAACGATGTAGATGGGTTCCATTGCTTAATTTGAACACCGTCCCTAGTACCATTTGTGTGATTGATCTTGATCACAAGTTTTGGTACAAAAAGAGCCAAAACTTGTAATCAATATCAAGCACACAAACGGTACTAGGGACGGTGTTCAAATTAAGCAATGAAACATATCTACATCGTTAGATAGACGGTGTTCAAGTTACTCTTTCATTTTAATTCAATAAACACAAGTTTCCTTTCTTTCTCTACTCTCTCTCTCTCTAACCATTTATATGTTATACTTTCATCATCTCCGACCTCCTAAATCACAATATCAACCTAAAACATGATCCTACAAGTGGTATCAGAGCCTAGGTTATAATTTTAGATTGATTTTTGTGGTGTTATCTTGTCAAAAACGTCAAGATTTAAGCTGGTTTTAACTACTTTTCACTGTTCATTATTATTTCTGCTTTTAACAGCTTAATAAGGTCAAAAGTCTCTTAATTTCTCTTTCACAGCATTATACAACTGATATTATGTATTCGTTTTGTCCCGTATAACAGTTATGTATTTCAGATTCATGACTTTTGTTCCAAAACCGTGATTATTTGTGGTAAAAAACGTGGTCAGAATAGTGGTCGAAAACAGTGGCCGGAAAAGATAGTCGGAAAACTGGACAGAAAACGCTACAAAGATTACTCAGTATTCCCTTGCTTGTATAAGCTTGTGGAATACTTCGACTACGGGAAAATATTCTAACTTGTGCAAGTTAGACAGATGAGGGTTCATCGAACTTTTGAGGGTTTGTAGAACTTTTGAGGGTTCATCGAACTTTCATCGAAATTTTGAGGGTTCATCGAACTTTTGTGGATCCATCGAACTTGAATCCATCGAACATGGATCCATCAAACCTGAATCCATCGAAGTTTTGACTTGTCAAAAATTTGATCCATCGAACTTTTATTAAACTTGGATTAAAATGCTTTATCGAACCTGGTCCGAAAACAAGTTATCGAACTTGTTTCATGTCCAGCCATCTAACTTAAGATAGAAGAATGTGAAGATGAAAAAGGACCTTTGACCAAACCAAATATACAAGACTCTATTGACTTCAGTGTATACCATCATCAGTCCAAGTGATAATACTAAGCCTTAATACGAATAGCAAACAGAAAAGAAGACGAGATGAAGAAGCTAAACATCACAACCAATCCCTATCCAAAATAAATACAACAAAACCCATTGACTTCAGTTATATTAAACATCATCAGTCCAAGATAAACCAAAGACTCGAACATAAACGGAAATAAATGGATCTCAGTCTTGTGGTAAAACGTATCACGTATGAGATATCAAGATCTTTTTAGATCTATACCAACAAACACATCATTGATCTTGAACAACGAAACCACAGTCCTAACACTTGACACTACTGTGAACTCTCACCATCACTCCCCAACTCGCATATCATGACTCGCAGATCAAGACTCGTTCATAAAATTCAAAAATCAAACGATACCAGCTTATTATTTCGTGATTATCAAAGTAACATCAAAACCTTTCAAGGTCAAACAAACGAAATATCAAACTCATCATCGATCAAGTTGTTGAAGCATAACTTCATTTAATATTCGAATGTTTTAAAAGGAGAAAAAAGAACAATGTCGTTTCACTCTCTCCTTTTATTCGGTTAATTCAAACAAAACACAAACAAGACATAAAAACCTTACTCGAGACCAATTTATGGATCTTCGAGCCAAAAAGTTAATACTATATTTGAAGGGTACATCTTTGTTTGGTGTTCGTGGTAAGAATAAACAAAATGAATGAGTGGTTTTGTTTCATTTGTGACTGATTTAGGTGTGTTGGGTGCTGATGAGTTATTCACAGGAAAGAAGAGGGGGGCGGATGGTTTAAGGTGTGAGAAAAATTAGGGTTAACTAATGAGTGTCGCGTTTACTAAGTCTTTTATACCATAATTTTAGGGTTATTACTCAAACTGGGTATAACTCATTTTGTAGATCGGGTTTTTTTTTTGGGCTATCTTATCTTTCTTGGTCTGCATTGTGATATCACAAGGTTGGATTGGCTTTGATTATTAATTGGACTGAACTGCTAATTGGATCCGTAATACTAATGAGTTGGGCAAACAAAATTTATTATCCAATGTATGTTTAATACATTGAGTTAATTTTTCTTATAACTTTTGGCAAGAAGAGTGGTATTTTGGTTATACATATTTTCACGGGATACACTTTTGACAAGATCGGGAACCATTATCAAATTCATTAAACCGTCAAAAGGCTAGTTTTGGGTGTTTAACTGCAAGAAATGACTACGAGGTTAATTCATTATTATTTATTTGAGGTTGAAGTTGGATTTCACGAGTGCGTGTACTTAGTATCTAAAGATATAGGGGCTGGTTGGATGCATGATTCTTCGAGATCCTTGTTCAAGCTTCTAACCGCAAGAATGATTAAGACTTGATTTGTCTAGTTATACCTGATGTAAGGAGTTACGTTGTTGTGCTCACAGTGTATAGCTATCACTTTAAAGGAGTTACGTTGTAGTGCTCAAGTGTCACAAAAAGCTGTGGATAATTCGAGAGAAGTTCATATACAGTTAAGGATGGTTGGATGGGTATATGATTCTACCTTTATTGAAATTCTCAGTATTGGTTCTTAGTCAGACAATAGTGCAAGTTTAAGTAACAAATTTGGGTTATTTTACTTCAGTCTCAAGTTCGTCATATTGGGTTTTCTCCACAAGTAGTCACTACAAAGAGCCGTCAGAATGATAATGGGGTCGGTAAAGAGTTAAATGAGAGGAGTATAAAAGAGTAGAGATGTTATCAGCAGTTGATTCTCACAAGATATTTTTAAGTTTAACAGAGATTTATGGTACTTCACACTTGTTCGATTAATTGGACATATGGGGTTACGCTGCCTCCGTTTTCCATTGTAAACATAGTGTGTATGCTTCCGATTCCGCGAAGACATCGTGGGGGAAGAGAGTGGATGTTCTTTGTACTTTTTTCGACTTATGTGCAAAAACACTATTTCTCCATGAGTATCTGCAATCAGGGGGAAGAAATGTGCACATCGGGGACCATAATAGGTTCACGTGATCGAGATTACAATGTTATGACTACCGGAGAGACGTCTGCAAAGATGATCAGTGGGTCAGTTTTGTGATTTTGGTGTAATCGTTTCAACTTTCGCGGGTTGTGAAGTGTGAAGTAGCCTACATATGTGAGAAAATCTTGCTGATTTCGTGCATGTTAACCCCAAACGGAGTTTCCGCATTGAGTATAATTATGATTAAGTGACTAGTCAGATTTGCTTGGTGTGGTTTACTGTGTTATCTACAAATTCCGTTGCGTACTTAAAACTTCAAAAGTTAGAAGACATGTTAACTACATTAAAGTTTCGAATCTGATGAAGACGGTTGTCAGTTTGGGGGGAAGCTGATTCAGAAACTTCGCCAAAAAGAAGTGTACGGAGAAGCTGCTAAAGACATGCAACATGAATTAGGGGGAAGTTAATCCAGTTCATGCATATTACATCATTTGCCTATAAGTGAAGAAAAGTTCTCAAGCCTAGGTACAAGATGAAGACAAAGAGCGTAAACTGCAGTCATCCTCAACATTTGAAGAGCTTATGAAGACGTTATTTTACTTATATTTGTACTTGTAGGAAATGTTGTAAGTAATCCCTTATGTCGTCCCATTGGGGGAAGATTGTTGGGAATGCTCCTAACACGTAAATGGAACGACATTTACAGGATTACATTAGTTATCATGTAAGCCTAATACACAGGTACTGAAACTGTTATTATTGTAAAGTGGTGTGTAAGTTAGGCTATATAAGCCCTCCTAGACTTCACTAGGAGGGTGAGACTTAGTGTGTGTAACTTTCATTTGTCTTTATCAATAAAACACACTTTATTTTCTCTCTCTACTTTCTCTCACTAACCATGGCTAAACTCTATTATCATCATCCCCAACCTCCAAAATCACAATAATCATCATAAAACACGATCCATCAATAACTTTTACTTCCATTGTACCCGACCTCCCGAATCACAATATTAAACTAAAACTACATTCCTACAATTGGCATCAGAGCGGGGTTTTAGTTTTGGTTGATTTTTGTGGTGTTATCGTGTCAAATTCGTCGCCTTTTGTGGGCTGTTATAAAAGATTTTTACACTTCTCTTATATACTTTTGGTTAAAACAGTTCATACAAGTTGATGTGTATCCAATGGTCAAACAGTCACACGGATTTCTTTTCACGTTTTCACATCTGTTTTTTGTGTTCTTTCTGTCCAAACAAAAGCCTGTGTTAACTGTTGTATATCATTTTGTGACTTGTTTTTATACCAAACCGTGAATCTTGTGGTCATAATAGTGGTCAGAATATTGGTCTGAAAGCTGGTTGGAAAAGACGCCGGAGAAATGGTCAACAAGTCAAAACTCTTAAGTTTCGAATTTCTTGTAAAGAAATTTTCGAACAAGCCATAAACCTAAATTTTCGAGCAAGCTTTTCGAACAAAATTTTTGAGCAAGGTTTTCGAGCAAGCTTCATACCAGTTTTCGAGTATCTTGTAAAGATATTTCGAACAAGTCTCAAACTTTCGAGCAAGCTTTCGAGTAAACTTTCAAGCAGGCTTTAGTGCAAACTTTCGAGCAAGCTTTCGTGCAAATTTTCGAGCAAGCCTCTCGACAAGTTTTTGAGCAAGTTGCTCGAAAGGTGGCCACAAGTCAAAAGAGAAGATGAAGGGTTGATCAAGAAGTTTGACTAGAACCAAATACCAAAGACTCTCATTGACTTCAGTGTTTATCCATCATCAGTCATAGAAAAAAAAATTAAAAACAATAAGAAGAAGAGGAAGAACAGATCGAGACACATCACATATAAGATATGATAGATCTTTTAGATTGTTGGGAATTAAACTAACAGTTGGTACTACTCATATATAAATTAGTACTGCTGAAGATCGTTCAAGAATACACCAACAGTACTAAGTCAGTTAGTACTGCTGATATAAGAAGTTAGTACTGTTTATTAGATAAAGACTGAATCGTGCATGGATAAATATAGAAAAGATATGATGTATATCTTATTTGTATAGATTGATAGTTTACTTGTAAAGGACTCCTTGTCCTATAAAAGGAGATCCTAGGTTAAGTTTTATAAACATGCATTATTGTTAGAGCTTCATGATCTCATTGTAATTCATATAGTTATTGAAGCAAATCGTTTGGTAAAACTATGTGTTATTATTCTTACTATTACATTCATACGATCACATAGAATCGCCAAACACTAAATCTTCTAAGTACTTGGTGGTAAATTCCGCGTACTACTAAGTATACACTCAAAGTATCTCCAACACAATTAAACTCCAATGTTGATGATGGGGTGGATTCTTTCAAACACTTATCTTCAATCTTAAATAACTTGAGAATTTTCTTCACATATAAGCTTTTGAAGAAACCATAACAGTAAGTACTCCATTAAAATCTTCACAATCTTCACAATTATCTCTGATTTTGAGTTGATATCCTCCCCTGAGTTACATAATCATCTTTAACAGCAACGAATTCCTCCCCTGTTTGGAAGAATCTTCACCATCACATGAACTAGAACATATGACATTTAAGCTCAGCCTCCATTATGACAATATGTACAAGTTACCATCAATTCAGTTGTTTAGTTGCAAACTGCTCTCAACACTTCCAGATGTGTGACCTTCTGAGAGAGGTGAATCATAGAGCATAAACTCAGTATGAAACCAAGTTTGAACCATCAGTACAAACTAGTTGAAACTAGCAGTACAAACTGTTTAGCAAAAATTTTCAGAGATTAGGATAAACTCAATGTGGAGATGAAAACAGTTTTATCCACTTATAGTTTTTAGCAAACTATCAGCTATCAACGGATTTGATATGTCTTTACCAATAGCCGTTTGCTTTGGACTAGTCAACTCTTTACACTTAGATATGGTGAGTTGATGACCATCCAGTTTTTGGTAAACTGTCAACCATGAACGGATTTGAGTAGTCTTTACCAGAAACCGTTTGATCTGGACTAGTTGGTTCTTATGTGGATTAGACATGGTGAACCAATGACCATTTTTTGTGTGACAAGCTTTCACATCTGACATTTCAAACCACCATACTTTCCAAAGCATAATCCATATAAAAAAGCTTTCTTACCTGAAATGTTAGTCCAAAACCAAAGAAAACACAACACACAATATTTTCTTTTAACAGTTATCACATATGACTAACAAATGTCCATAAGCAGTACCTAAAAACAATCAAGCAGTACAAACTATACAAATAGCACAACTAGCAGTACAAAAACAAAAACACTTAGACATTAATCTTTTGAAGGATTAAGCATTCCAATACCTGTTACCAAGTACTGAAACCTTCCTACATCAAAACCTTTTGTTAATAAATCAGCAAAGTTGTCATCAGTATGTATTTTAACAACTTTTACTAACCTCTTTTCAACACAGTCTCTTATAAAATGATGTCTAATTTCAATGTGTTTAGTTTTTGAATGTTGAACTGGATTTTTAATAATACACAATGTACTGCTATTGTCTATGTGTATAATTGTGTTTAAGAACATTGAATACCCATTAAATTCAGCCTCAGTAGTAGAAGTGGCCACCATAGTCTGCTTCTTACACTGCCAAGAGATCAATCTACAACCCAAGAATTGACAACCACCTGTTGTAGATTTTCTATCCATGCTAGCACCAGCATAATCAGAGTCTGAGAATGCCACCAGATCAAATGCAGACTCTTTAGGATACCATAGACCTAAGTTAGGTTGACCTTTAAGGTATCTAAAGATTCTCTTTACAGCTGTTAGATGAGACACCTTAGGATTGACTTGGAATCTTGCACAAGCACAAACTGCAAACATAATGTCAGGCCTGGATGATGTGAGATACATCAAAGACCCAATCATAGATCTATACATGTGCACATCCACATCTTCACCACTGTGATCTTTTAATAACAAATGTGTCTCCTTATCAACTGGTGTGCTAACAACCTTGGCATCTGTGAACTAAAATTTTCTCAAAATTTCACCAACATATTTATCTTGAGAGATAAAAATTCCATCTGACTTCTGCTGTACTTGAAGTCCATGGAAGAAAGTAAGCTCACCCATAGAGCTTATATCGAACTGATCTTTCATTAAGTTCTCAAACTCTCTGCACATCTCTTTCTTTGTAGAACCAAAAATGATGTCATCTACATAGACCTGTACCAATAGAATATCACCCTTGTCCTTTTTAATAAAGAGAGTCTGATCAATTTTCCCTCTATGAAACCCATTCTTCAAAAGATATTTAGCAAGAGTTTCATACCAAGCTCTTGGAGCTTGACGCAATCCATATAGAGCTTTTACCACTTTATAAACCTTGTAGGATGGTCTAGGTCTATAAAACCTGGAGGTTGAGAAACATAGACCTCCTCATCAATAGTACCATACAGAAAGGCACTCTTCACGTCCATTTGATAGACCATAAAACCCATAAAGGAAGCATAAGCAAGAAATAGCCTTATTGCTTCAAGCCTGGCAACAGGAGCAAAAACCTCCTCATAATCAATCCCTTCTTCCTGAGTATAGCCTTGAGCAACCAGTCTTGCTTTGTTCTTTATCACAAGACCCCTCTCACCCTTCTTGTTCCTGAATACCCACTTAGTACCAATCACTCTCATTCCATTTGGTAGATCAACCAGAACCCAAACTTTCTGAATTTTGAATTGAAGCAGTTCTTCTTGCATTGCTTCAACCCAACTTGAGTCTTCTAAAGCCTTTAACACATTCTTGGGTTCAATCTGAGATAGGAAACATACAAACATACACTCATGCTCATCTTCATGATGTTTTTCTTCATACACAACACTAAGAAAACCATGGTGATCTGGATCTTGACTCTGTCTTCGTGTCTTGACTCCAGATTGTACATCTCCTATGACATTGGTAAGTGGATGATTTCTATGCACAATTGTTGAAGAAGTAGAAGAAGCTTCATAGTTGATAGGCATATTGTGCAGACCATCTCCAAAGAAATCAAAATCATCAACTTGGGGAGCAGTGGTAACTGGTGGATCAAGATTAAGTTGACTTGGTCCAGCATTATCAACATTCTGTTCAGCAGTAGAAACTTGTGACTGAGCAGTACTAACTCCATTTGTACTGTTCGTTGGAATTTCAGTTTCTTTTCCCTCTTGTCCAATGCCTACATCAGCTTCCTTCTCTTTGTTTACACCACTTGATGATGGAATATCATCATTCTTTGTAGAAGAACTATACAGTGGACTATCTTCCATGATTGGCATCAATAGACAATCTTCATCATCTTCATCTTCAGAACCTGCATTGTTGTTAGTGTTTGTACCTGCAACAGGCACATAATTCATGGAATCTGAAAGACTGTCAATATCAAAGATCCAATCTGGACCTACACCTGCAACATTTTGTTTATTCTCCAAAAATTCTATGTGCAGAGTCTCTTCTACATGCTTGGTGCTTGTATTGTACACCCTAAAAGCCTTACTGTGTAGAGAATAACCAACAAAGAAACCTTCCTCAGATTTCCCATCAAACTTTCCTAGTTGGTCTTTGGTATTAAGGATAGTAACATGACAACCAAAAGGTCTCATGAAGCTTAAAGCAGGGGTTCTACCTCTAAGAAGCTCATAAGCAGTCTTATTGTGAGGTTGCACAACTAAAACCCTATTCAACACATAACAAGCAGTGCTAACTGCTTCAGCCCAAAATGAAACTGGTAGCTTAGAGTCAGCTAACATTGTCCTAGCAGCCTCTATAAGAGTCCTATTCTTTCTCTCAGCTACTCCATTTTGCTGTGGGGTTCTAGCTACACTAACTCCCTCTTAATACCTTTTTCTCTGCAAAAGTCATCCATCACCCTATTCTTAAATTCAGTCCCATTGTCACATCTGATTATTTTAACTTTCTTATCAACTAGGTTTTCTACTTCAACAATGAAGGTCTTAAGGATTTCACTTGTCTCATCCTTAGTTTTCATAAAGAATACCCAAGAAAACCTACTGTAATCATCAGTAACAACAAGACAGTATCTTTTAAAATTCAAGCTATTCACAGAAGTAGGACCAAATAAGTCCATATGCAACATATATAAAGCTTGAGAAATAGAGTTCTGGGCCTTTGGCTTACATGAGGCTCTGTGTTGCTTACCTTTAAGGCAAGAAACACAGGTTTGGTCATTCAGAAAAGTTTTGTTAGGTAATCCTCTTACCAAACCATTTTTAGCAATTTTGTTAATGGTTTTAAAATTAACATGACCAAGCCTTCTGTGCCACAACATTGATTCTTCCAATGTGGCTTTTGCAACAAGGCAAGTAAGACCTTCTTTAGGAACAAGGTTGTTCATCTCAATACTGTATGTATTACCCTTTCTGGGGATTTTAAGCAAAACTTGATTTTCATCAGGCAGCTTGAAATCAGGAGAAAGAATAAGGCAGTCGGTATCAGTAAAAAGAACCTTATTCTTTTTATCACATATCTGTGACACACTAAAGAGGTTGTACTTTAACTCTGGTACAAAATACACATTATCAAAATCAAGATTACCAGTTTTAATTACACCTTTACCAGTAATCCTTCCTCTAACACCACCTCCAAAGATAACAGGTCCTCCATCCAGAGCAATGAAGTCTGAAAGGTATGACATGTTACCAGTCATGTGCCTGTAACATCCACTATCTGAGTAGCCTCTGTCTTCTTCACCATTTGAAGGATGTTCCTGCACATAAAATAAAGGTTTTAGTGCCTTTTGGGGACCCAAACCATCACTGGCTTGGATCTGCCTTGTGCATCAATATGAGAAAGTTTATTGGAATTCATTGATGCACCATTGGGTTTGTTAGATTTTCTAACCCAATGTGCTGAGGCCTTGACAGCATTGCCCCATTTACCCTTAACAACATTAAAGTTTCTAGCAGTAGGAACTGCTGACCTAGCAGTTGGAACTGCTGACCTAGCAGTTGGAACTGCTGGTTTAGCTTTAGACACCCATTTTTGATTGGTCATTGTTGTTTTCTTATAAAAATGCCTTTTAACTGTTTGTGCATGATTTGAAACTTGTTTTGCACTGGTAACAGTTTGTTTGTTTTTAAACCATTTGTTTGGTCTAGCAGTTGAAACTGCTTTGATGCCAGACCTTAACATAACTGCTCTGGATGACATTTTATGATTCACATTAGGGTCAGTCAACCTTGTTGGACTATTTTGAGTTACCCTAGCATTGTTATTCCTATTCACCCTTGAATTCCAAAAAACATTCTTTTTCCATGGGTTAGAATCACAATAAGCAGCCAAATGGTCAAAACTTCCACAAACAAAGCATACTTTTCTAATCATAACAAACTCATCATTTAATTGATTAGATTTTGAGTGGTTCCAGTTCCTCTGACTACCCTTAGAAACTGGAGATCTGTTCTTAGTCCTATACATCTCAGCATATTTAACATTTTTCCTAACTGGTTTTATGTTTTCAGTTTTAACCACCTTAGGAGCATGTTTAACTTCTACCTTAACAACATCAGGTTTAACCTTAACCTGATCATCCTCATCATCAGATGTCCAATCCTCAATAATTGGAGCATCTGAGTTCCTATCAGAGGACATCTTTTCCTCAGAGAGAGATTTATCACTAGCACTAACATAAGAATCCTCAGCCTTAACAAATTTAACAGGATTCTCACTAATTTTAGTACCATATCCAGGAAAATCCATATCCTTAAACTCTTCTAAACCTGTATGAGCCAAATCAATTCCTGGAGGGACAAACATTCCTCTATTTGGGGGTGCAACTGACTTACAAACATTCCTCTATTTTCTGTACCCCTTTTGATGTGTACTCTAGAGTGTCAACACTTAACTTTATATTTTCTTTTTCTTTCTTAAGTGTCTCTAGTTCATATACAAGTCCACTCATCTTGTCATCTTTCAGCTGCAAATCTCTCTTTAACACAGCTATATCATCATTAAAGTTAGACTCATTCTTTCTATAAAAATCAAGTTGTTCTTCCAAAATAGCTAGTCCTCTTTTATGATTAGACAGACTAAAATTCACTTGATTAAATTCTACTCTAAGATCATCATACTGTTTCTTAAGAGTTTCATAATCTTTTAAAGCATGACAAGTGTTTGAGCATTTTTGAACTATATGTACCTCAGAGTCTGAAAAGGCCATCAATGCAATGTTGGCTGGCTCCACTTCCTCTTCCATAAAGCTCCAATCAAAATCAGCTCCATCCACCGCAACCATTGCCTTTGAGGAAGAAGTTTCTTCCACATTCACTGTCCTCATATTATGACTCTTGTTTCCATTCCCATTGCTCTGTTGTCTAGGACTTCTACATTCCCTGGCAAAGTGCCCCATCTTATGACAATTATAGCACTCCACCTTGGACTTATCATACCCAGCTACATCTCTTCCATTGAAGGTGATCTTGTTCCTAGTTCTTTGATAATACTTCTTAGCCCTAATACTTATCAAGGCCAACTGCCACTTTAAATCCATAGCTTCCAAATCATCTTCAGCAATCTGAAGAAGATCTTCATTGTAGATTTGAGACCCACCAGATTGTTCTGACACAAATGCATATATGGTCTCCTCAGTCAAGCCAGCAGTACTAGTTTTTACACTAGCAGTGCTAACTTTAGGGCTAGCAGTACTAACTACTTCAACATCATCAGAACCGTTATTGTTGGAAGATGATAAGAATGATGTGTTTCCAGAACTTGAACTAGTATTTCCTCCTTTCTTCACCTTTTGTTCAACAATCTTGAGATTGTTGTACAATTCATTCAGTGACATCTTTTCCAGTTCTGGCTTATTGCTCCAGACAACCACATAGGTGTTCCACTCAGCAGGTAGACTATTGAGAAACTTCCTATTGAGATCTTCTTGTGGAATCACAATTTTCAGAACATTTAGCTGGCTGACAATCTTTTGAAGTCTATTAAAGATATGATCAAGTGATTCAGATTTTGAGGCACTAAAGTTCTCATAACTCTACTTAAGTAGGGTTTTCTGTGCCTTCTTGGTGGCTTCATTGCCACCAAATCTCTCCACAACTGCTTCAAAAAGTGTCTTAGCAGTCTCATAGTGGCTAAAGTTTAACACTTGATCATTAGGAATTGCCATGAGTAACAAATTTCTAGCCTTCTGATCATTCTTCTTTTTGACTCTCTCATCATTTGTGACTGGCTCAGTGTTGAGCTTTGTGGTCTTGGAACCATCTGCACGTGTTTCCTCAGAAGTAGTTGGTTTGAAGGAATCACCATTGATTATGATATCCCATAGTGCATAGTCTTGCACCATGAAATATTGCTCAATTCTGAGCCGCCATAGATCATATTCATTCTGTTTCAGCATGGGGAGTTTAGCAAAGATAGATGTTTGTGGTGTCTCCATGTCCATCTTCTTGGTAGCAAGAGAGTAAATACTTTTGGATCTTCTAAATCAAAGTATCTGAAACCTGTCTCTGATACCACTTCACCGGATCTAGACACGAATTGTGTTGGAGATACTTTGAGTGTATACTTCGTAGTACGCGGAATTTACCACCAAGTACTTAGAAGATTTAGTGTTTGGTGATTGTATGTGATCGTATGAATGTAACAACAAGAATAATAACACACAATTTTACCAAACGATTTGTTTCAATAACTATATGAATTACGATGAGATCGTGAAGCTCTAACAATAATGCATGTTTATAAAAATTAACCTAGGATCTCCTTTTATAGGACAAGGAGTCCTTTACAAGTAAACTATCAATCTATACAAAGATTGATGATAAGTGTTTGAAAGAATCCACCCCATCATCAACATTGGAGTTTAATTTGAAAAACTTACTGATTTACACATAAATAATAAGTTTAGGGGAGGATTGTTGGGAATTAAACTAACAGTTGGTACTGCTCATACATAAATTAGTACTGCTGCAGATCGTTCAAGAATACACTAACAGTACTGAGTCAGTTAGTACTGCTGATATAAGAATTTAGTACTATTTATTAGATAAAGACTGAATCGTGCGTGGATAAATATAGAAAAGATATGATGTATATCTTATTTGTATAGATTGATAGTTTACTTGTAAAGGACTCCTTGTCCTATAAAAGGAGATCGTAGGTTAAGTTTTATAAACATGCATTATTGTTAGAGCTTCACGATCTCATTGTAATTCATATAGTTATTGAAGCAAATCGTTTGGTAAAACTGTGTGTTATTATTCTTACTGTTACATTCATACGATCACATACAATCACCAAACACTAAATCTTCTAAGTACTTGGTGGTAAATTCCGCGTACTACTAAGTATACACTCAAAGTATCTCCAACACAATTCGTGTTTAGATCCTGTCATAGATCTATACCAACTAATACATCATAAGTCACAAAACCAAAAGGATAATAAATCTAAACCGACGTATGGTGACTAAAAAGGCACTACCATACCAAATCAGCCCAAACCAAATCCTAAACGAGTCACAACCCACTTCAAACCACACCCTATCTATCATATCATCTCCACATACTCGTTCTCAAATTCGAAAAGAAAAAGGATAGAATAATAAATTTAAAAGAACAACATAGATCTCCGTTTCTCTTTATCGTGTGGTTCAACAAACACATAGATCTCTTTAGATCTAAACACGAAAGAGACAAAACCATCATCGATCTTTTGGAAGCTCACGCCTCTTTTTTTATCCGAATATAACAAGAAAGAAATATAACATAACTGTTACTTTCTTTCTCTCAATCGTTCAAGACTCTCAAACTAAATATAGAACCTACCGTGACCCTTAAAAGGATCTTGACGCCTTCAAAGATGTTTCTTGATTCGGTATTGAGCAGAAAAAGTAGAGAAAAGTCTGGTTGTGTTTTTATGTTTGTCATAAACTATTCGAGTGATGTTATACTCGCATAATTAGAGTGTTGTTTTTATGGAGATGAGTTTTGAGATGAGATGGTGACTGTATTCGAGTGACAAGAAGAGGTGATGGGGGCGGAGTGTTTAGTTTTTTTAGGGTTAGGCGTGAAATGGAGAGAAAGGGGGTGGCGGATATATCTATTTGTGTGTTTTGGCTGCACACAAATGTCATTAGGGTTAAACTAAAACAAATGAGATTAGGGAATGAAATATTATAACCGATTATGGATTTGGTGTTTGGATCGGGCCTCTTGTTTATAAATTGACGTCTTGGACTTTGTTTTGGAGTTGTGGGCTTGGATTAAATGGCCTGAATTTTTTTTGATACATCTTGGTTGGGCTCCATTTTAATGATTTAGTTTTGGATCCAAAATGATTATATCAAATTACATGGGATGAAATGTGAATATTCAAATGTATTTTTCCTACATTGAGTTAAATTTTGGTATAATATTAGGCAAAAGAGTGGTATTTTGGTTATTACAAATTTTCACAGGGATACAATTTTGACAAGATCAGGAAAAACCATTATCAAATTCAATAAACCGTCAAAAAGGCTAGTTTTGGGCATTTTACCGCAAGATGTGACTACAACGTTTATTCATTATTATTTATTTGAGGTTGAAGTGGAATTTCATGGGCACGTGTACTTAGTATCTCAAGATATCGGGGTTGGTTGGATGCATGATTCTTCGAGATCCTTGTTCGATATTTTATCCGTACGAATGACAGAGACTTAAGTTGTCTAGTTATACCTGATGTAAGGAGTTACGTTGTTGTGCTCACATAGTATAACTATCACTTTAAAGGAGTTACGTTGCAGTGCTCAAGTGTCACAAAACGCTGTGGATAATTCGAGAGAATTTCATATACCGTTAAGGATGGTTAGATGGGTATATGATTATACCGTTATTGAAATTCTCAGTATTGGTTCTTAGTCAGACAATAGTCCAAGTTTATGTCACAAGTTCGGGTTACTTTACTTCAGTCTCAAGTTCGTCATATTGGGTTTCCCTATCAATAGTCAATACAAAGAGCCGTCAGAATGATAATGGGGTCGGTAAAGAGTTAGTTGAGAGGAGTATAAAAGAGTAGAAATGTTATCAGCAGTTGATTCTCACGGGATATTTTTAAGCTTAACAGAGATTTATGGTACTTCACACTTGTTCGCTTAACTGGACATATGGGGTTATGCTGCCTCCGTTTCCATCGTAAACATAGTGTATATGCTTCCGATTCCGCGAAGACATCGTGGGGGAAGAGAGGTGGCTGTTCTTTGACTTTTTTTTTTTTAATTTCTTTGCGAAAACACTCTTTTTCCATGAGTATCTGCAATCAGGGGGAAGAAATGTGCACATCGGGGACGCATAACAGGTTAACGTGATCAACCTTAAAATTTTATGACTACCGGAGAGACGTCCGCAGAGATGATCAGTGGTTCAGTTTTGTGATTTTGGTGTAATCGTTTCAACTTCCGCGGGTTGTGAAGTGTGAAGTAGCCTACATATGTGGGAAAATCTTGCTGACTTCTTGCATGTTACCCCCGAACGGAGTTTCTGTATTGAGTATAATTGTGATTAAGTGACTAGTCAGATTTGCTTGGTGTGGTTTACGGTGTTATATGCAAATTTTGCTGCGTACTTAAAACTTCAAAAGTTAGAAGGCATGTTAACTACATCAAAGTTTCGAATCTGCTGAAGACGGTTGTCAGTTTGGGGGGAAGTTGATTCAGAAACTTCACCAAAAAGAAGTATACGAAGAAGCCGCTAAAGACATGCATCATGAATTGGGGGGGAGTTAATCCAGTTCATGCATATTACATCATTTTCCTACAAGTGAAGAAAAATTCTCAAGACGAGGTACAAGATGAAGACAAAGAGCGTAAATTGCAGTCATCCTCAGCATTTGAAGAGCTTATGAAGGCTTTATTTTACTTATTTTTGTACTTGTAGGAAATGTTGTAAGTAAACCCTTATGTCGTCCCATTGGGGGAAGATTGTTGGGAATGCTTCTAACACGTAAATGTTGTAAGTAAACCCTTATGTCGTCCCACTGGTACTAGAAACGTCATTATTGTAAAGTTAGGTGTATGTTTGCTTATATATACCCCTCCATACTTCCATAGAGGGGTGAGACTTGTGTGTGTATTTCACTTTCATCTTTATAAATAAAACACATCTTTCCTTTCTCTCTCTACTCTCTCTCTCTAACCATGGATCCCATTTCTACGCAAATCACTATAGGTATACACAAAAAAATTTACAACTTGACAAATGATCAAAGAAGTGAATTTGTGCTCAAGACTTCACATTTTTAATGTGACAAAACATTTTTCTCAAAAATATACTTTACATGTTATTTTTTAATAATTAAGAAATGTTTTATTGGAAAAATATGTTCAAATAACACAACAGCTATCCCCCCCCCCAAAAAAAAAAAATCAGCTCCAAACTTCCCCAAATAAGTTTTCACCAGAAAAGACAAAAAGTGGAGTGTTTTTGTCTGGCACAGTACCACGGCACCACTAAATTTAGTGGTACCGTGGGTGATTTAATGGTACAGTGTCCCCATAACGGCTAGAATTTTTCTGCCTATAAATACCAGCCCTATTCACAGTTCTTGGGCATCCTTTTTCATACAGAACTTTCTGAGTTTAATACCCTTATCACATTTTCTCTTCTTGATCATTTAGTTTAGTTTTTATTTTGTTTAAGAGTGATCCAATCATCCAACCTAGAGATCCTCTTCATTCCTCTTCAAGTGCAAAAGAAGAACACAAAGTATCCAAGTAGATACAAAGTGTTGCAGTTTTAGTTAGAGCACTTGTAACATTTGTTACACACTTGATTGTATCTTTGTATACATCAAGATCATTTTTCTTTTAAGAGTTTGTGAGAGAAATCATGTGATCTGGAAGAAGATCAAGGGTAGATATGATAGATTGAGTCAAGTGAGGGTTGATCATTGTGATCTTGTCGAGATCTTGGAGATCTCTTGAAGCTTGTGAGCTTGAGTGATTGATCAAGTGGATCAAGGGTAGATCGGGTAGATCGAGTCTAGTGTGTTGATTGTGTGAAGTAGAAAGGATCGGGTAGATCGTGGTAGATTGGTGCTAGCTAAGATTAGCACTCGACATTTAGCTTAGTGTCAAAAAATAGGATAAACGACGTTGTACGGTTTTCTCCGCCTGAAGGGAGGTTTGTTGACATAGTGCTTGAAACTCTCGAGTGTGGTACTCGGGGAGTGGAGTAGGGCGAAGAAGAGCTTCATGACCGAACCACTATAAATCTCTTTTCCCGGTTTGATCTTTCCATCTCTTCTCTTTACATTTATTATTTATATTAGTTAGTGTAGTCTAGTGTTCATATTGGTGTTGATTGATTACACATAAGATTCGAATCAAGGTTTTTCAAAAGGAAAGTTTTTAAGAAGATTTAAAAACCTGTAAAACTATTCAACCCCCCCTTCTAGTTTTCTACACCTAAGTTTACACTGTTGCCACTAAAAAGACCCTCATATCATGAGCCATTAACCACTTGCGAGTGAACGTGAATATAATGAATAGATCTATTGGAGGTTGATGACTCATTTGTACTAGCCGGATAGATAGCTATAATGCTAGCCGGATTGATAGACAAATGCACTTTATTTGAGACTAAATAGGAGAATGGCAAACTCCTACCCGAGGGCATTATTACTACATTTAATTATGTTAGTAACGAGGTGGAGTGCCCCCGCGTTGCCGCGGAGTGTTTGCATATGTAGGTAGCTGGAAAGAAATAGGTGAAAAGTTACTATCTTGCGCTAAAGTTCACTTCATATGTAACGTGTATAAATATTTGACACAATAAAAGGCATCAAGAAATTTGTATTAGGCATCCTAGATAATGACATAATGAATATTTTAAGAAAAAAGTGTAAACGCATAACTGAAATTTACTTACACCCCTCTATATATTAAACCGATATATGTTAATACAATTGACAACAAACAAATCCTTGAAAAAACAATTATGTATTCTAGACAGAAGAATCTACCAAGAGGCCATCACTCAACGTGGTCCTCGGCAGTTGACTATCCCTAAAGACAATACATGTTTGTGGTTGATCAAATGGTGTAAACCTCATATCAGGATTCATTGCGCCACGTTTTGCTACTGGTGTCTGAAGTGGAATCTACAACTTGAGCTTTTTTGTTCATTTGTATACAGCAGTCCACATAAGCGTCATTGCAGAGTTAGAAGCTCAGCAAAGAAAGAAAGCATGAAGGAAAAAAAATACCTGACTTAGGACCTGTAATGCATTTTCACCCAAAAGAAATGCGCATGTCTGATGATCATTCACGAATACCTCCCAGTTATTAAAATTAATCGAACACCTGTTTGAAGACCATTCAAGAGTAAAGTGGCATTTAAGTGGTGTTTAGGATTGCTTATATTAAAGTGCGTAGCAGCTGCTTATTCAAGAGTAAAATAAGTATATGATCATTTTTATCATCTAAGTCAAAGACTCGCCCTTCCGAGTAACGAACACGGGAAAACGTCAAAAGTTTACCCATTTACATGAATGCAAAACAGAATGATAGATATAGAGTAATAGTTAACCTGTTCAGGAGCATTATAACTAACAGGAAGTGCAAAGACATCACTATTCAATGGCATATCAGCGATAATATGATTCCCTCTATCATACCTACTACTTACTCCACCATTACATGATCCTAAAAATGCTCCTAAGATCAAACCAACTAATAATATATAAACTGATCCAGCACTGACCCAGTTCACACCCATTGATGTTTAAACAAACTGGAAATTCAAATGTCTAAATCTTGGAATTTTATGCTAAAAACTGGAAAAGCATGAGTAATCATATGTAATTGGTACATGTAATTATACCAGGTTAACAGCCAAAAAAATGATAGCCGTGTGTTCCTGCACAATAGCAGATGTCGTTGTAACCTGCCGGTTTTGTGTTCTACAAAGCGTGGCCCGCCTACGTATAAAAAGAGCAACAGATAACAGAAGAACATGAGTAATGTAAACATGCCAACGAACAAAAAAAATGGATGCATAATAACACGTTATAATAAGATTTATAAATACATCGAGGAGCGTTTGTAGTCGATACACGATCGCCAAATGGCCGACGACCGAGACCAGATCTGGCGGGTGCAACTGTTCCGGAAAGAGGCTGCTGAGGATGTGCGTTATAGTTAGAAGATGCAGTGGCGGGAAGCCGAAATTCAGCTGCGAAAATAATTCCAAAAGATAAACACATGTGAGAAAACGAAACCGTGCTATGTAGCTGTTAAGAAAGGACATTCTCCTCACATTCATAAGTAGTCGACGAAAACCGAAAAGAAGCATAAATTAGTTAAATACAAAAGTGAGCTTTGAAAACATATACTGAGATAAACAAAATGCCGTAAAAAAAATTTATAAAGTTTTCCTCACCATGATATGAATAAGATAATAATACATTAGCTATTAAAAAATAATAATTTATAAAAAAAAAATAAGGAACAGGATCGTGAGAACATACTTGCTGCAGATGACCATCAGCCATTCGTGTGCTGATTGCACCATCCACACCAAACGATCCAACACCTAATGCTTCAGCGCGTCGTGATCCCACACGTCCAGTTCCCGTGGGTCTGTGGTTTTGGTACAACGTCCCTAATCAAGAGTCTTAAACTTGTTTCTAAAGGCAACACAAAAAACTACAGCTACTTATCCAGGTGTGCATTGTATTTGTACCTGGCATATTAGCTATCTGTAGCCTTCAGCTTCCGAGGTCTCCTATTAGGATGAGTTGGTGAAGACAGTGCTTCTCTTCCAGGTCCCTTTAAACAAAAGCTACCATTATTAATGTGGAACTGTTTTTTTTTTTTTTTTTTTTTTTTGGGTAAAGGGTTGTACCTGGTCAATAAATAGGTAAAATGATATGGAGATGTATGCAGAGTCAGCAAGAGAGTGGAAAGTACACTGCATACCCTGCATTTCTGGTCCTTTTTAACAACTCTTTCTGCTGATATTGCTGGAAAGTAAATAATACGAAATCCGAGGAAAGTAATTACCTCCATAGGTTACCGAGTCATGAAGAAATGTTTGGTCCTGATCCATGGCACGCTGTAAGATCAAATAAAGCATATGAAAACATATGATATAGGCGGAACATAAATTGCAAAGAAGAAAATACAACTAAAAAGATACCAATTTCTTTAAAGGGTTTAGTAACCTTTGGTGCGCCTGGTGTTTCGGCATATGAACTTTCGCGATAAGAGGAGCCTCCCTCCTTATTTCGCAACTGAAAACAATAACATGAGAAACTAATTAGTAAGTGGAGGATAATGAGCATAGACTAATTAAACAGATAAACATAACGCAAAACAATATCAGTTTTTGAAAATTTAAGAGAGTCAGTATCTCTTTCCGCAATTCCAGATGAGTAAATGATACGCATTTAGTTTACTGCAACATAGCCAATACCTCAAAGAGTATGAATAAGATAATGATACATTAGCTATTAAAAAATAATAATTTCTAAAAAAAAATAATGATAAAGAATTATACTGTTTACGATTTGGCATACCACAACTATGAACCAAAAACCAATTGGGGCCAAGTCAAACGGGCTCAGATAAGGAGTGAATCGAGGAAAAGAGGATACACCCGCCATGGCTGCAAACCTAATAGGTTGCCCTGCCAAAGTGCAGATAATCGCAACATTAACCGAACTCCTATAATCTCATCACAGCCTCTTGTAATCTATGTCACCATGAGTCTCGTCTAATTAAAATTTATTAAAAGCGTAATCATCACAGCCATAGAAGGTTGCTCTGTTAGTTACTTATTTGGCTCAGATATTCGACTGCGGAGCAGGTAGAAGGTCATTTGACCCGCCATGGTTGCAAACACCATTTTCAAGGTGATGCCCTGCCAAGATACGGGTCCGTTTCACCTGGCACGAATGCACGACATCATAAGTATCTTCATCGCCTATAATAAATCTCAAGTAACCCATATCGAAACCTCATATTCCCATATCCAAATATGCAAAAAACAGCAACATCAAAAAACCATAAATATCCAAACTTTGTAGCAACTTGTCACTTAATAACATAAACGCATATGTAATTCATGATAACAAACCAAAACCAAAAATTATACATATTCCAGCGTTCCTATTTTTTTTGATAAGCTAAAAATAACAAATTTAAGTATCAAGATTCAGTTTTTTATACTGAAAACCCATATTACAAAAGCTTAAAAATAAAAAACCAATAACCAAATTCATAGCTTTTAAATCAAACAGAAGTTTTATAGTGGTTGACGGCTAAATTAAATTATATAGAATTTAAGATTAAACATAAGAAATGGGTGTATCCGAGTTCCTAAACAAACCTGCACAGTCGACGAAGCTGATGTAAATATGATACTGGCATTCCACAACGATGAACCAAAAACCAATTGGGGCCAAGTCAAACGGGCTCAGATAAGGAGTGAATCGAGGAAAAGAGGATACACCCGCCATGGCTGCAAACCTAATAGGCTGCCCTGCCAAAGTGCAGATAATCGCAACATTAACCGAACTCCTATAATCTCATCACAGCCTCTTGTAATCCATGTCACCATGAGTCTCATCTAATTAAAATTTATTAAAAGCGTAATCATCACAGCCATAGAAGGTTGCTCTGTTAGTTACTTATTTGGCTCAGATATTCGACTGCGGATGATTGCAGGTAGAAGGTCATTTGACCCGCCATGGCTGCAAACACCATTTTCAAGGTGATGCCCTGCCAAGATACGGGTCCGTTTCACCTGGCATGAATGCACGACATCATAAGTATCTTCATCGCCTATAATAAATCTCAAGTAACCCATATCGAAACCTCATATTCCCAAATCCAAATCTGCTAAAAATAGCAACACAAAAAAACCATAAATATCCAAACTTTGTAGCAACTTGTCACTTAATAACATAAACGCATATGTAATTCATGATAACAAACCAAAACCAAAAATTATACAGATTCCAGCGTTCCTATTTTTTTGATAAGCTAAAAATAACAAATTTAAGTATCAAGATTCAGTTTTTTATACCGAAAACCCATATTACAAAAGCTTAAAAATAAAAAACCAATAACCAAATTCATTGCTTTTACATCAAACAGAAGTTTTATAATGGTTGACGGCTAAATTAAATTATATAGAATTTAAGATTAAACATAAGAAATACCTGCATCACCCGAATATGTCCTACTCCATCCCAGAAACTGTAAGGGATCTCAATAGCCTCATCTGCACTGCGATTAGAACATCACTCGGATGATATTATCCGGTGTAGTAGGAGTATGGTGAAAAAAATGAAATAGAACTATAGCTTAAAATAGCAGCAGTACCGAGGACGATTTTACTAAACAGTAAAACGCGTGCCTAGTCAATGGCAGACAACTAAGTGTCTACCGATTTCATATACATGACCAACCACCATTTTGTTAATGTAACATACAGTTTGACCATTTGATACAAGGTAAAACCGTTTGGCTCAGATTTGCGAGTGCGAGATCGGATAAAAGGGTATTCGACCCATCGTGGCTGCAAACACGACATCGTGCTGCCTCGCCAAGATACGGGACGCTTTCACCCATCACAATCCAGCAACCTATTGTAGTTGCAAAAGAATAAACGCACAAAAGCAAAGTATCTTCATCGCCAACACCAAACTTCAAATAACTTCATAAGAAAAAAATAGGCTGATACTTCGTCACAATGTCCGAACGTCTGCCTCAAATAACTTCACAATGTCCGCTGTTTCATAGTTACCCGCCATGGCTGCAAACACTTTTCTTATAGTGATGCCCCGCCAAGATACGGGTTGATTTCACCCATCATGTTCCAGCAACCAAGTATAGGACTATCTTCATTGGCTATAATAAACACAGAATAAATTCATAAATGCATTGATGGTCACATAACAAAGAACAGGGCAAAAGCATCGATATCAGAAACCTAGCAATAATAACAAAAAATAGTGGAAAACCAAGTGAGAATTTCAGGCCTAAAATCAATTGTTCGACACAGTGAACAATGCTTTCTGATGAGATAATAATGTAACACCTAACTTTTATAATCATCTAAGGAACGAACAAACAATATGTGGATGCAATTGATGTTATAGCTGTGGAATAACAAATGGCTCAAGCACAACCCCAGGAAAATCAAAAACATAATTCATACGTGTAGGATCCCAAAAAACCCCAAAATTAAAACCCCCAAAATTAACGGAACCCTAATATCCAAATTAGGTCATGAATTAGGCAAAACTAAACCATAACAGAAAATTAAAAACCATAAAATTTAAAAGCCCTAACAAACCCCCAAATTAACACAACCCTAATTTAAAATATATATATATATATATATATATATACTTAAATAATTTTATTAAAACATACCTCAGAGGTTAATATCACGAACGAACCCGAAACCTTTAGCAAAAGCAAAGCCTAAAAATTAACAAAAACCTAAAAAAAACAAATAACAACATGAGAAATCTGAATCAAACCTCAATATGAAAAACCTAAATTACCAAAAAGAACGGCATTTTTTATTTTTCCCTTCATCACAAAAGGCAGTGATAACTAAACCTAACTGAGATCTAAAAGTGTGGATATAACCGACTGAGAAATTGTATACACAACAGGTGGCATAAAAAGAGCCAAAACAAAAAAATAATATAAACTTAACTATTCATACAACTGTAGTTCCCCTCACAGAGCACTGTAGCTGCAAGAAAACCCGTAAATTCGGATCAGAAAAATTCGGGCTGTGATACCGGATTCGCAGCTGTCGGATCTCAAAGGAAAGAAGAAGATGTGAGGGAGGATGAATAGGGCGGGCACCAATAATAAACTGGATCCTTGAAAAAGGCGGGTTTGCAAAACATTTGGCCGGGTCGCGCCATAAATGTATAATAGTTAGTAATTTACATCACTCTTGTGATGTCCTACTGTTAATGTTTGCGTGTCATGAGGCTTATAGCAATATTATGGTACTGTAATGATACGATACTGCCACTACTGAATTTATGGGTGCAACAATGGGGCGTACTGTCTACTAAACTTGGAACTTGTGTTCAACGGATTATTATACAAACATTATGGGTGTAAAACAGCGTAGCCCACTTTTCATTATATCGATATTTGTAATCATTACAATTATCGCCCAAACTTGACAACTGTTTTACTTATAAACTCTGTGAACTCACCAACCTTTGTGTTGACACTTTTAGCATGTTTATCTCAGGTCTATAATGAACGAGGATGGCACGGATACTCATAGAAGGCTAAAATCTTATTATCATTCGAAAACTTATTTAATAAACTGTAAAACTACTGGGACCTCATTTTTGTAAACTCTGATATTCGAATGATAAATCTTTTAAAAAAACTCAATTAGAGTTCATTTTCTATTATTATAATTGTTGTGCCGTCGAGTAACACCTAGTTTGAACTCCGCTGCGTATCAGGAAATTGGGAGTGTTAAAGATTGGTATCAGAGCAATAGTTATAGAGAAACGGGTCTAATTGAGACCTGAACTATAACCACTTTTACAAAAAACGTTTTATAGCCTTTCGTTCTCCGTGCCTTCCATCCTCTAGACGATTATGTGACTTCTAGGTAATTTATGCAACACAAACACTTTAGTATATTGATATATACACATTCGACATGCTTTCGATCACTTTATACAAACAACGGAATAAACATACTTGCGTATGCCTATTCTAAGGCATTACGACTCAATCACATCTCCTCGAGCATGTACCTACTTATACATTTTTGCAATTCACGAAACCTTCCCAGGACATTGTGAGTTGCACAATTCTTACCTTATCTACGTTAAATATATACTCACCAACTATTTAGAGTAGTATGTCAATTTTCCTTGATCATTTTCCTTGAGTTGCGATTCACGAATGTGTATATATCAATATACTAAAGTGTCCGTGCCTTCCATCCTCTAGACGATTACTCTCGGATCATCTACGCACTAAATTACCTTATCGATTAAGTATGAGTGTTGAGTCAGAAATTCTTAAGTAGGATGATTTACAATGTCTTTATTTAAATGGATTGGGACGCCTTTTTATTTAAATAAAGAAATTATGAATCACCGAACCATAAGTTTATATTTTCTTATTTACATTGTTTGGGACGCCTTTCTATGTAAGTAATGAATTATAAATGAGTGGGCTTATTTGTATCTGAAATGACATGAGTATGAACTCGAGGATCATTGGAAATCATAAGACACAAAACATAAACTTTTATTACATTAGAATCCACGAATAATAATACATAACGACTTGATGTAACACCTTGAATATTCTGTACGACTTGATGTAACACCTTGAATATTCTATACGATAAATAGAAACAAATCATTAACACGGTACCAAAAGACATGGTCTTATGCATAAAAACAAACAAATCTTATTACACACTCATTAAAGATTATATGAGAACACAAATAAAACAAAGACTTATTTTAACAATCCTAATGCAATACTATTACCCCCATATTTTATCCACGCCGATGGCTAGAACCACGAGTGGTACGAGAAGCGCTAACACCACGGCCAAAAATTCATAATCTTCTTCTGGAATGTAGTCTAAGTAGATAGCAGCGGCAGCAACAACATACACAATCGTAAAAATGGTAACAACATGTGGCATTTTAAAAAATTAATGAGAGAAATATATGTGGTGGAAGAATGAGGATTAAAAATTGGGTATTTATAAAAAGAAAAGTAGCCGTTGGGCTACTGTTCATAGCCGTTTGGCTACTTTTCATGACCGTTGAAATTACTGTTCATATATTTATAAAAAAAAAATAAAAAATCTAAGGAACAAACTGATTCATCATCTACAAAAGCTGAAGTTCAACAATTTTCTCTACATTCATCAAGTTCTCATCCGAAAATCTTCATTGTTAAAAACAGTTTTCGACGTCAATAACTTGATTTTCACAAAACAAGTAATTATGAACCATGTTATTTTCAAGACTAATCACTAAAACATGATAAACCTTATAAAATAACAATCTTCATTCAAAATGAATTTTTCCTAAGTTTATTTGCCCTTTGGAATAGCGTTTCTCATGTAAAACAATAAATTCTAACTTATAAATTTTCACAAGTGAAACCAGAATCAAACATGCTCACCTAGTCACATGATTAACATAAATCGAATCAGGAGAAATATTTATCTAACAAAACACTCTTTACTCTTCTAAGAAGAAATTCAGGATAACGACAAACTACACATTTTTTCACAATGACAAATGAAAATACCTCACTAGTTATCTCGTAAACCAATTGACACAAGGAACCACATTTTTCAACATCTAACACGGACTGAATCTCGGGACGAGATTCTATTTAAGGGGGTGAGACTGTAACCACCGGTAAATTTCCACTTGTATTAATATTCTAACGAAAGAATACTTATCCATTTTCTACGTCTAATTTTTTTTAAAGATTAAACTTTATCAGTTTATCTTATCACAACAACAAACTAATGTGACGTAACTCACATTCTCAATAAATGTACTCACCAACACCAACATGTCTTAAGTACGTTACAAATAAACATTCTTTACATGTCAAGTATAAAAGATTGCAACTCTTATTTACCTATTATTTATTTATTATGATTAAATAAATAAATAAACGCTTCTACACGATTTTCATACATATACAATGTACCCTGTACTCCTAATATATAAATATCTAGTTACTATTTATAAATATCTATTTCCTATTTATCAAAATATCTAGTTACTATTTATAAATATCTATTTACTATTCATCAAAATATCTATTTACTATTTATCAAAATATATATTTACAATTTATAAATATCTATTTACTATTCATCAAAATATCTATTTACTATTTATCAAAATATCTAATTACTATTCATCAAAATATCTAGATATTTTCAGAAATTTTCAGGGCCATCTATCTAACGATGTAGATAGGTTCCATTGCTTAATTTGAACACCGTCCCTAGTACCGTTTGTGTGCTTGATATTGATTACAAGTTTTGGCTCTTTTTGTACCAAAACTTGTGATCAAGATCAATCACACAAATGGTACTAGGGACGGTGTTCAAATTAAGCAATGGAACCCATCTACATCGTTAGATAGATGGGCTCGATAATTGGCCGTACTGATTGTGATAATGATATAGTATGTATTTGATAACGCTTTGAATGAGCATGGTTTTTAGTTGCGTTATCGTTAGTTTTGTGCATCATATTTGGTTATATTTATATGTTTTTGTTACTTAATAGTGAAAAAAGTGTATATGCAAGTGAATGTAGCCAAATATAGGAAAAGATGATGAAAAGGCGAAGAATTGGAGTACTTATGCACATTTGGAGATTCCCGAGATTAAAGCTATGTTGGAAACCACGCAAGGACTCAGTGATTTGAGAGCACCAAGATTTCCATGATTCTATATCAAGAAATTATCAAGTTCTATGGAAGAAATCAGTGCCACAATCAAGGATAAAGCATGAAACGAGCCAAGACAAAGAAAAATAAAAAATGTGAGTGAGAAAGGCCTCCAACCGATCGGCTTGTACCCGCATCCGATTCGGCTGGAGTGTATTGAAAGGGAGGAACCGATCGGTTGCACCGTGAACTAATCGGTTGGGAACCTGCATTACAAGTTTTACATTTAAATGACGGCTTTACTTCATATTAAATCATTGGAGGCCGATCATTTCCAGTTATTAATCATTAGGGACGTTTTCTTGAAGAATAAGTACATTATTTACTATATAAGGATCCTAGGCTAGTTTACTAGGGGCAACTTAATCTTGTGTTAGACTTTACACCAAGCTATTACTCACTTATTATATTGCCCGTGTTGGGAATGCTCCTAACACGTAAATGGAACGACATTTACGAGATTACATTAGTTACTATGTAAGCCACATACACATGTACTAGAAACGTCATTATTGTAAAGTTATGTGTATGTTTGGCTATATATACCCCTCCATACTTCCATGGAGGGGTGAGACTTGTGTGTGTATTTCACTTCAGCTTTATAAATAAAACACATCTTTCCTTTCTCTCTCTACTCTCTCTCTCTAACCATGGATAACATGTAGGATCGTATTTAGGTTGATATTGTGATTCGGGAGGTCGGGGATGATGAAAGTATAACTTATCCATGGTTAGAGAGAGAGAGAGAGAGTAGAGAAAGAAAGGAAACTTGTGTTATTGAATGAAAATGAAAGAGTAACTTACACAATTAAGTCTCACCTCCTAGTGAAGTCTATGAGGGCTATAAATAGGGCAACCTACACATGACTTTACATAATTGACGGTTTCAGTCCATGTGTTTGTGCCTTACAGCATAACTAATGTAATACCGAGTATGTTGTCACATTTTTGTGTTAGGAGCATTCCTTACAATCTTCCCCCAATGTGGCAACATACGGGGTTACATTAGTTATGTTTTAAGGCATAAACACATGGACTAAAACCGTTAATTATGTAAAGTCATGTGTAGGTTGCCCTATATAAGCCCTCCTAGACTTTACTAGGGGTGAGACTTAATTGTGTAAGTTACTCTTCATTTTAAATTCAATAAACACAAGTGTCCTTTCTTTCTCTACTCTCTCTCTCTCTAACCATGGATATGTTATACTTTCATCATCCCCGACCTCCCAAATCACAATATCAACCAAAAACATGATCCTACAAGTGGTATCAGAGCCTAGGTTATAATTTTGATTGATTTTTGTGGTGTTATCTTGTCAAAAACGTCAAGATTTAAGCTGGTTTTAACAACTTTTCACTGTTCATTATTATTTCTGCTTTTAACAGCTTAATATGGTCAAAAGTCTCTTAATTTCTCTTTCACAGCCTTATACAACTGATATTATGTAGTCGTTTTGTCCCGTATAACAGTTGTGTATTTCAGATTCATGATGACCGATCTACACACACGCCTTGTGTTAGATGTGATACTAAGAATTATACTTAGTCTAGCACGCGAATTTACTAGCTAGCACTTAGAAGACTTTGTGTGTTTGTGTTTTTTATGGTTTGAATGTAACAATGAATGAACACAGAATAATAACTTCAACGATTCAATGTTATTAAAATAATAATACGAGTGATCTCCTGTGACTAGGGTTTACAACCTTGAATCTCTATGAAAATAAGTCTTACCAAAATTTAACCTAGGCAATCCTTTTATAGACTAAGGATTCCTTTACAAGAACTATCAATCTAATTGTATAAGATATAACAATATCTTTTCCATATTATATTACTTACACGTTTCAACAAATAATAATAAGCAGTACAAATATTTCTTTCATAACCGTACTAACTGCTTATGTCTTCAAAACTCGTTCAGCAATACTAACTTCCATCTTCAACAGTCCTAACTGCTATCTTTGTCACCACCCCCAAAATCGGGTCCAGCGGAAGCTTACACATCGCTGGGGTGCAACTCAATTGGTATCATAACACATGTGCAAAGAATGGTTTTCACATCAATCATTTAGAATATATTTGATAAGTCAAAATTGTTAAATTTAGATTATGAAAAGTGGTGCGGAAGTTGGCCCATAAAATAAGTTAAGCGGTCCCAAATGTTTTATCAGAGTCTTCTATGACCATGCCATGCCCTGCCAAAAGCCTCCAGTAGCGTGCTATTGCTTAGTTCCTGAAAATACATGCTAAAGTGTCAACACGAGGTTGGTGAGTTCATAGAGTTTGTTATAAATAAGTTGAAAAGCGTTTAGAGAAAGTTTCCACAGCATAGGCATTGTAAATCCACTCAGTTCCAAGCCCCGCCCATTCAAGACTTGCAACCTGTGTGTTTACAACCCAATGCTAACATAGTATGTCTAGAACAGATATATCAAAGCATATCATATCGTAAATGATCAGTGTACTTGCATACCAATGAAAATGGGTTAGAGTACTTGCATACCAATGCAAAACGTGTCAGAGTACTTGCATACCAATGCAAAATGTATTAGCGTAATTGCATACCAATGCAAAATGTATTAGAGAACTTGCATACCAATGCAAAACGTGTCAGAGTACTTGCATACCAATGCAAAATGTATTAGCGTAATTGCATACCAATGCAAAATAGAATTGATGACTTGCATACCAATGCAAAACGTATTTGATAAACGAGAAAAGTAATTTTAGCATGTATCTCCCCCAAAAGTTCAAAACGTATAAAAGTAGGGGCTATGAAAACTCACCTGATGCGATAGCAACAATGATAATAATGGATAAGATGAAATGAGGCTCGATCTCTAACCGCGACCTATTATGAATGATATGATCTAGCGTAAGCAATGATACAATGCTACACATGCAAATACATATGTTAACGATACCACTCGTTAGTTTTGGAAATAATGCTTATCATCGAAAACTACATTTTTGACGTCTCGTTAAGTTATGAACTACTTTTCATGTAAATATGTTGAAACGTACTCCACGATCCTTGTTTGATGTTTTATCGCCAAATAAAATAGTTTCGTCGCAAAATAACTCTTTTTATAACTTGTGAAAATGTGACCAAACGGCCTCGCAAAACTAGTCGTAAAATATTGTACGTTATGAGTTAGGAATAGAACTTGACGTTTTTGAAATCCTTGCAACAACATCTCAATGTCGTCTCTTTTGAGTTTTGGTCATACGTGACTCGATCAACGGGAAAATAGCTCGCAATATGGTGACTTGAAAGGAAAACTGTTTTACACTTGGAATATATTTCGCTATAAGAAGCTGTCAAAATTAAATAAGTTTCGCCGGGTTTTCAAACGTGTATATCTTGGTCGTTATAAGTCCGTTTTCTATGTTCTTTATATCCACGGAATCGTGGGATAACGTACTAACCTATTTTTGGTAAGTCGGGACGGCTAGATCAAGTTTTATGCTCAAATTTGCCCGTGAGTACTGTTCATCAGCAAGCTATTTCCGGAAAATATAGTTTTCGTTGTTAACTCGTTTTTAGCGTATCTCCTTCGTTATAAACTCGTTTTTATCCCCTTTTTCGGCCATAGTTTCGTATCGGAAAGTATTTTCTAAATATTTGGTCCAAAATTACCCAGGAATCCCTAATCTTTCCACGTTTTGCAAAAATGGACAGCAACTTTCTATAAGTGTCAAAACTTGGTTTTCCTAGTTGCTAGCTTGTTCAAAAACCAACCAAACAACTTCAAATGATCCCAAATCCTACCATACATCTTCTTAGGGTATCATGGGGTCCTAAGCATCATCAACCTTGCTAATCTACCAAGGATCTCATAAGGATGTTAATAAAACTTATAGATCTAGGGTTTATTATGAAAATGAACAAAGTGGTATAGATAACTTGTATTTTGCATGATCAATCATCAATATAACATGAAAAACAATAGATTGAAAGTATGAAAAGATTAGAAAGATGTTCTTGAAGCTTACTTGATGATTGGTGAGCTAGAATGAAAAATGACCACAACCTTGGAGTTTTTATTGCAAAACTCTAACAAGGAGGGTATAAGGAACTTGTAAATCACTTGAACTATGAAAAACTATGGATTCTTCTTGGTCTTGTGGTTGTGCCGTGGGATTGAGAGAGAAAAGAGGGAGAGAGTTTGTGATTTTTGTGAAAAATGAGCTAGTTTAGGCATTATATAGGCCAAGGGCATTTTGGTAATTTCAATGAAAGGGTAAAATGGTAATTTCACTAGGTTTTTGAAATATCTAGATATTTTTCAGAAAATATCTAGATATTATAGGTTGGATACTTATCTTGACTTACGGAGTGAGTTTTGGTCCCGTTAATTGCTAACTGTAAGTCGTAAAGTCACAAAACTTAAAACCGGGTATCCTAAAATTCCTAAATTTATGAAAATGTCACGGAAGGTGGAAAACATATATTTCTCTTGTTGGTAATGTTGTTTGGACATATCGGGATGCCTAAATGACGTTTAAACCTTAAAGTAAGTCTCGGACACGGTTTCGTGATTCTTGCAGAAATGATCCGACGAGCGTCAAACTCTCGGATTATCGTTAAAATAGTTTATCTTACGAGAATATGAAATAAAAATTTTGGAATGAATAGTGCCAGTGAATAGTAAAAAATGAATAGTAACTCATGAATAGTAAATTGTCGAGGTTCGGAAAAATGGCCTGAAATTACGAGTTGTGACAGTCTCCACCCGTTAGAGGAATTCAGTCCCTGAATTCAGCTCGCTCATTCTACGTACGTACGTTCTCATGGTCGGGTTTGATGGGGGTAAACTTTCCCATGATCGAGCATAGCCTTCAAAAGACCTCTAGGTAACCGATTTTTACTTAATCCCACAACTCATCAAACAAGAACTGTCATGGGGTTAGGCTAAATCGGTTTGAGGTTGTCGATTCAAATTTAATCTCACAACTCATCAAACAAGAACTGTCATGAGATTAAACTGAATCGGCTCGGGTAACAACTTGATTCTAGTTTGATCCTCGCAACTCATCAAACAAGAACTGTCACTTAGATCAAACTAGGAACAAGTGGTTTGAAGGAGGTCTTTTGAAAATTTGGCTCGATTATGGAATTGCTTACACCGATCAAATCAATCCGGACACAATTCCATTATAACTACTCTCAGTATTGCAAAATTCATCTCTGAGTCGAACATAGGTAGTCAGGCTATGTCCCACTGTCCCGGGTCGAATATAGATGACTAGTCTATATTCCACCGAGGTTCAATGAATTTTGGAATACTCAGCTTAGTTATAATAATACTATGTCCTTCACATGTAAAGGGTGGTTCAAAAGTCTAAGGCAGGTGATCAGGCTTGAGGTCGAAAGATGAAACTACGTAAGGAAAAAGGTGTAACGCTGTGACGTGTATGATATGTATGCACCCTTATATGTATGACAATCACAGTAATCAACGAGAATAAGCGAGTATAATCTATCTGGCAATAAGATACAAATCTCATTAAATATGTCAGCAACAAACCACAAATGAGGCATCAGCTTGGCAGGCAGGCACGTGGCGGTCATAGGGTTAAGTTTTCGTAAAAGTAGCTATAGTTTAGGTTTTAAAATCACCCAATTCTCTATAGCCTAGGCTCTGATACCAATCTGTCACACCCCCAAAATCGGGTCCAGCGGAAGCTTACACATCGCTGGGGTGCAACTTAATTGGTATCATAACACATGTGCAAAGAACGGTTTTCACATAAATCATTTAGAATATATTTGATAAGTCAAAATTGTTAAATTTACATTATGAAAAGTGGTGCGGAAGTTGGCCCATAAAATAAGTTAAGCGGTCCCAAATGTTTTATCAGAGTCTTCTATGACCATGCCATGCCCTGCCAAAAGCCTCCAGTAGCGTGCTATTGCTTAGTTCCTGAAAATACATGCTAAAGTGTCAACACGAGGTTGGTGAGTTCATAGAGTTTGTTATAAATAAGTTGAAAAGCGTTTAGAGAAAGTTTCCACAGCATAGGCATTGTAAATCCACTCAGTTCCAAGCCCCGCCCATTCAAGACTTGCAACCTGTGTGTTTACAACCCAATGCTAACATAGTATGTCTAGAACAGATATATCAAAGCATATCATATCGTAAATGATCAGTGTACTTGCATACCAATGCAAAATGGGTTAGAGTACTTGCATACCAATGCAAAACGTGTCAGAGTACTTGCATACCAGTGCAAAATGTATTAGCGTAATTGCATACCAATGCAAAATGTATTAGAGAACTTGCATACCAATGCAAAACGTGTCAGAGTACTTGCATACCAATGCAAAATGTATTAGCGTAATTGCATACCAATGCAAAATAGAATTAATGACTTGCATACCAATGCAAAACGTATTTGATAAACGAGAAAAGTAATTTAAGCATGTATCTCCCCCAAAAGTTCAAAACGTATAAAAGTAGGGGCTATGAAAACTCACCTGATGCGATAGCAACAATGATAATAATGGATAAGATGAAATGAGGCTCGATCTCTAACCGCGACCTATTATGAATGATATGATCTAGCGTAAGCAATGATACAATGCTACACATGCAAATACATATGTTAACGATACCACTCGTTAGTTTTGGAAATAATGCTTATCATCGAAAACTACATTTTTGACGTCTCGTTAAGTTATGAACTACTTTTCATGTAAATATGTTGAAACGATACTCCACGATCCTTGTTTGATGTTTTATCGCCAAATAAAATAGTTTCGTCGCAAAATAACTCTTTTTATAACTTGTGAAAATGTGACCAAACGGCCTCGCAAAACTAGTCGTAAAATATTGTACGTTATGAGTTAGGAATAGAACTTGACGTTTTTGAAATCCTTGCAACAACATCTCAATGTCGTCTCTTTTGAGTTTTGGTCATACGTGACTCGATCAACGGGAAAATAGCTCGCAATATGGTGACTTGAAAGGAAAACTGTTTTACACTTGGAATATATTTCGCTATAAAGAAGCTGTCAAAATTAAATAAGTTTCGCCGGGTTTTCAAACGTGTATATCTTGGTCGTTATAAGTCCGTTTTCTATGTTCTTTATATCCACGGAATCGTGGGATAACGTACTAACCTATTTTTGGTAATTCGGGACGGCTAGATCAAGTTTTATGCTCAAATTTGCCCGTGAGTACTGTTCATCAGCAAGCTATTTCCGGAAAATATAGTTTTCGTTGTTAACTCGTTTTTAGCGTATCTCCTTTGTTATAAACTCGTTTTTATCCCCGTTTTCGGCCATAGTTTCGTATCGGAAAGTATTTTCTAAATATTTGGTCCAAAATTACCCAGGAATCCCTGATCTTTCCACGTTTTGCAAAAATGGACGGCAACTTTCTATAAGTGTCAAAACTTGGTTTTCCTAGTTGCTAACTTGTTCAAAAACCAACCAAACAACTTCAAATGATCCCAAATCCTACCATACATCTTCTTAGGGTGTCATGGGGTCCTAAACATCATCAACCTTGCTAATCTACCAAGGATCTCATAAGGATGTTAATAAAACTTATAGATCTAGGGTTTATTATGAAAATGAACAAAGTGGTATAGATAACTTGTATTTTGCATGATCAATCATCAATATAACATGAAAAACAATAGATTGAAAGTATGAAAAGATTAGAAAGATGTTCTTGAAGCTTACTTGATGATTGGTGAGCTAGAATGAAAAATGACCACAACCTTGGAGTTTTTATTGCAAAACTCTAACAAGGAAGGTATAAGGAACTTGTAAATCACTTGAACTATGAAAAACTATGGATTCTTCTTGGTCTTGTGGTTGTGCCGTGGGATTGAGAGAGAAAAGAGGAGAGAGTTTGTGATTTTTGTGAAAAATGAGCTAGTTTAGGCATTATATAGGCCAAGGGCATTTTGGTAATTTCAATGAAAGGGTAAAATGGTAATTTCACTAGGTTTTTGAAATATCTAGATATTTTTCAGAAAATATCTAGATATTATAGGTTGGATACTTATCTTGACTTACGGAGTGAGTTTTGGTCCCGTTAATTGCTAACTGTAAGTCGTAAAGTCACAAAACTTAAAACCGGGTATCCTAAAATTCCTAAATTCATGAAAATGTCACGGAAGGTAGAAAACATATATTTCTCTTGTTGGTAATGTTGTTTGGACATATCGGGATGCCTAAATGACGTTTAAACCTTAATGTAAGTCTCGGACACGGTTTCGTGATTCTTGCAGAAATGATCCGACGAGCGTCAAACTCTCGGATTATCGTTAAAATAGTTTATCTTACGAGAATATGAAATAAAAATTTTGGAATGAATAGTGCCAGTGAATAGTAAAAATGAATAGTAACTCGTGAATAGTAAATTGTCGAGGTTCGGAAAAATGGCCTGAAATTACGAGTTGTGACAATCTTCAACAGTTCTAACTGTTTTAGCTTAATTTCCTAGCAATCCTCCCCTAAACTTATGATTTCTATCCAAATCACTAAGTTTCTTCAAATTAAGCTTTATCTCTTATATGAATAAAATTCTTCCAAACACCTATCAAGCAAATCTCTTAGATCTAGCTTTCACTTCTTCTGCAAGGTTGAATATCTTTGTCACCAACATATCAGCCATCTCAGATTCTTCATTAGCTTCTAGCATAACATTTACCATAATTGTCAAAACACCTGGTCTGAGTGGATAATCTTTTTCAACCAGCATATAGATCTCTATTCCATCCTTGGTAGACACTCTATGTACTCCACACGTTCCAAATAACTTCCAAGTGACATCCTTGACTTGTGCTTGAAATCTCCATTTTCTCCTCCATCTGGTTCATAAATTCTCTTCAGTTGAACCCATAATTCTTTATCTTTATCTTCAATAGGATCTTTATCTCTGAATCTCTCTTTCACTAAGCTCCATAGTTGATTAAGATCTTCTCTGTCAAAACCTTTGAGTAAATCTTCAAACAACTTGTACCTTTCAGAAATATCTCCAAGTCTGATTATCTTCCATCCTTTCATTCTTCCATCAGTGAACACTTCCCAGTCAATGATTGGATGTTTTACTTGTAAAGGTTTGATATAAGAAGATTCTGGAACAATCATCATCATACTCTTGATCTTCTCATTTGTTAACCCTTCTTCTTCAGACTTTTGTCTCTTTGCAACATCTGATTCCATAGTTTTGATTCTCTCTTCTTACTAGTTTTGAAACCTCTTCTTGGAGTGTACAGAATAGCATAAGTTTCATAGAATTCCCTTTCAATTATAGCATAAGATTTTCCCTTGAAGTCATTCATAGTGTAATTTGCTGAGTTCTTCAAATAATGTTTCATAGACTCAACTTGTTCCTTCTTTGTTGGCAACTTTATCTTGTATCCTGACTTCTGCCTTTCTCTTATCCTCTGAATCAGATCTTCCCATGTTGCTACTCCATTCTTTTTGAGTATGAATTCTTTAAGCTCCTCTGTCTTTTCTTCTTCATTCAACTGTTTGTCTTTGAGAACCATTGAAGCTTGAGCTCTTATAATCAAATCAGAATCCAACAAATATTGTAGCTGTTCATTGAACTCCTCTTGATTTGCCTCTTTTGATCTTGTTCTTTACATGAATACAGCCATGTTTCGTACATCATCAGCAGCCATTTTTCTTGCAAATTCCTCATCTTGAGCTATCTGAGCTTGTTTAGCTTCTTCATTAGCCAAATCTTCTTCTACCATTCTTCTTGCAACTTCTGCATCATGATCTATCTGATCTTGAGTTTTTGGTTTTAATCTCTTAAGCCTTTCAAGTTCTTGAGCAGTAGCAACTTCTTCAGATGTCATTGGCTTCTTTCCCTTATCTGCCCTTTGAACTGCTTCATGCTCTTTCTCAGCAGTCTGAACTGTTTCATGCTCTGTCTCAGCAGTCTGAACTGCTTCAACAGTTTGAACTTCTTTATGTGTCTCAGCTGTTTCTTGAACATAACCAGAACCTGAACCAATATCTGCAACATTACCAAAACCTTCATCTTGTTCTGAGCCTTTATCATGCCTCCCCTGAGAACCTGATCTATCCTTGTCTTTACCAAATTTCCTCCCCTGTTTGGAAGAATTTTCATCATCCCCTTCTGAACCATCTGAATCATCATCATCAGAAGAATCATCATCCAATATCACTTTTGCCCTTTTCTTCTTTAACTGATCTTCAAGCTTCTTCCCCCTTTTAGTTAGCTTGGTGTAGACTTTGGAAAACATTGCTTTATGAGATTTCAGCTCCTCATTGTTCTTCTTAAGCTCCTCCTCCAAGGTCTTTACTCTGTCAACTAACTTGGTACATATTTCCATCAATTCAGTTTGTGAAGAGCTACCCTCATCACTTCTAGCCGTGTGACCCGCCAGGAGAGGTGAATCTTTGGGCAAGGATCTAGTCACAACCCTAGGTAGACTAGGTTTAGACTTTCTCCTATAAGTGATGGTTGGTGGTTGAGTTGTTTCAAGTTCTTGAGTGGATATGTGATGGGGATCAGTTGTAACTGCTGAACCTTCACCCAGCTCAGTTTGAAGCATTTGATGAAACAATGGAACTGTTCCCCTTGAAAAAGCCTACTAGCCATAGCCATATTTTGAAAAACCTTTGATTGAAGGCTAGGCGTAGCAAAAGTTTCTGTTGGTTTTGTAAGAAAATATTTCTTTTTATTCAAAAGAGTTTGAACAAATCTTGGATACATTAGAAACTTTGTTTTACTGTCAACATTTGATGCCATACCCTCAAAAATAAATTTTGAAAAATTAAAAACTCTGTTTGTAGACAAGAAAATGAGAGCAATAGCAATATTGCTACTAAACTGCTCCCAAGCAGTCTTTTTAGGACTTAAACAACTAAAAAGGGTATGTATCAAAAATCTCCATTGAGGTGAGAAACATCCTTTTTGAAAAGTCAATTTGTTTTCAGATGTATCATACCCCATTTTAGTAAGTTCTTCCCATATTTCAGTATTTAGCATAGTGTGGATACCATCTGAGTCCTCTAATTTAAGATGTCTCCTAATTATAGACTCGGTAACAACAAACTTAATACCATCTACTTCAGAATGAATTTCTATGTCTCCGTCATCACTTGTCAAGACAGATGAATTCTGCCAGAACTGTGTGATGTGCGAGACATAAAAAGTAGGAGAAACGGTTAGAGCATACCTTATGTGAGAGTGGTTGAGAAAGTCCACAATCTCATAAAACTTTGGCCCATCTCCTTGCTCTGTTTTCTCTAAAAACGCAACCTGGTTATGACGCTTAACAAATTCCAAATTAGCCATTCTTCTTGGTAAACTTTAGTTAACAGCCGTGAATAGTAATAATTTTGAGTGAAAAGATAGAAGATGAAAGCAATATTGAGATTTTATGGAGAGAGTTGTAGGGTTTCAATTGACCGACTTAAAGAATATGGTAACTTTTATTTTTGAATAAGAATATAATAGAATAAAAGGTAAAATATCTATAAGAGGATCCCTCGAAATCCGTAATTCAATCAGTAAAAATCACAACAAACCACCAACGGCTAGTTTTTACCCCAAAATTAATTACTGACACGTCAGTCATAACGGCTAGTTGAACCGTACCAATTTTTAACTAACAGTTCCAACTGTTAAAAAAAAAATTTGTGAGCCGTATGAACTTATTGAAAAGGATTTTAAAATACCATGGCTCAAACATAGTTTTTAGCAAACTATCAGCTATCAACGAATTTGTTATGTCTTTACCAATAGCCGTTTGCTTTGGACAAGTCAACTCTTCACATTTAGACATGGTGAGCTGATAACCATACAATTTTTGGTAAATTGTCAACCATCAACGGATTTGATTAGTCTTTACCAGAAACCGTTTGCTCTGGACTAGTTGGTTCTTATGTGGGTTAGACATGGTGAACCAATTACCATTTGTTGTATGCAAAGATCACATACTAATCTCCAGAACACCATTTAGTCCAAAACATCAAGCATTCATAATCCCTTGGTGTTTTCCCTCCAATCCTGCAATTGTTAGTCCAAAAACAAAGAAACAAGATACAAGCATATGACTAACAATGCACAAAACAAGAAAAATTAATTTCCTTGTGGTGCCCAAGCTAATACAGACTTAGGCTTTCCTCTAGCATCAACATAATTCATTCTTTTCAAAACAATCTTAGCACCATTGGGTTTAATTGGTCTCCATACCCAACATGCTGATGCATTCACTCCAGTACCCATATTTCCCTTAGCAGTGTTTTTATTCATACCAGTACCAACTACTCTGCTAGCAGTTGGAACTGCTGGCTTGGTAGTTGTCACCTTTGGTTTCCAAACTTGGTTTTTCACCACTGCTTTCTCATAAAAAGTTCTTTTACCAGTTTTGTATGATGGTTTAAAAACAGTTATTGCATTTTGAACTGGTGGCCTTGGGTGAATTGTTCTCATAGGTCTGACAGTCTGAACTGCTGGTCTAGCAGTTTGAACTGCTTTAGGTCCAGACCTTAAAAGAACTGATCTAGGTATCATTCTATCATTCCTAAGAAAAGATTGAGGTCTTGCTATGCTCAACCTATGATTTGTATATCCAGATACCCATTTATCACAATAATCTGCAAGATGGTCAAAGCTACCACAAGAGTAACAAGCTTTCCTATAGCAGACAAAATCCTCCCCTAATTGGTGAGATTTGAGGTCATTCCAATTCCTTTGGTTACCTCTTGGCTTGTTTGTGGTTCTATACATTTCTGCATACCTAACTGTTGGTCTAAAAGGTTTGGCATTTGATCAAGGCCTAACAGTCTCAGGTTTAACCATCTTTGGAACTTTTGGTTCCTCCACTTTAGCACTAACAGGCTTAACCACAGCCTGATCATCCTCATCATCAGAAGTCCATTCCTCAATGGTTGGAGCATCTGAGTCCTTAGCTGAGGACCTATCAGAAGACACCTTGTCCTCAGATAGTGATTTATCACTTTCACTTTCATACTCAGGTTTATCAACTACATCCTTCTTGGGTTGAGGACCATAGTTAAGCACAGGTAATTGAAATTCAGGGAGTCCTGTGTGTTTTAAGTGTATGCCTGGGGGTGTTGGAATTCCTCTCTAGGGAGGTGGAACAACTTATTACCTAGGCCTGACTTAGCTTAATTAAGGATCTGACACTCAATTATCTTTTGAACACCTTTTGATGTGTATTCTAGTATGTCTACACTTATCTGAATGTTCTCCTTAGCTTTCTTAACCTGTTCTAGCTCATGTTTTAACACAGTAATCTCATTCTCTCTAAACATTAAGTCTCTCTTAACAATAATCATATCATCAGAAAACTTAAACTCATTACTTTTATAATGAACAATTTGTTCTTCTAACATAGCTAAAGCTCTCTTATGATTCGCTAAGCTAAAAGCAGTTTCAACTAACTCTTTTCTCTGATTCTCATATCTTGTCTTAAGTGTTTCTAGATCTTTTAAAGCTTCACAAGATTTAGAACATTTTGAAACTTGTACCTCAGAATCTGAGAATGCCATGAGAGCAACCTCTGTAGATGCTTCTGCTTCCTCCTCTGCAGTGTAGCTCCAGTCAAATCCTTAGCCATCAATGGCAACCATGGCTTTCGAGCTTGAATCAGTAACCTCCACAACCCTTGACTTGTTTCCATATCCTCTGCTCTTTCCATCTTGTTGGCTTGGCAATCTGCACTCCCTTGAATAATGACCTTTCTTGTAGCAGTTGAAACACTCAATCTTGGACTTGTCATACCCTGCAACATCATTACTGTTTATGACAATCTTCTTGCCAGTCTTCTTCAAGAATCTCCTAGCTCACAAGCTGAGAAGAGAGAGCTGCCACTTGATATCCATCTCTTCAATATCATCTTCATCAATCTCTTGAAGATCTAAATGAGTCAACATACTTCCATTGTGCTGAGTAGTCAAGAAAGCACAATAAGTATCATCATTCAAAAGTCCACTAGTACTGCTTGAGGTGCTAGCAGTACCAAGGTTTGCACTAGCAGTACCAACTGCTCCAGCAACTTGCACTTCTTCATCTGGACTTGAGGAACTGGGAGTTGATACAAAGGCCAAATTCCCTGAGCTTGAGCTTGAGCTTGATCCAGCAGACTTCTTAATATCATGTTCAACTATCTTGAAGTTGCTATAGAGATCCATTAAGCTCATGGAATCTATATCAGGCTTGTTTTTCCATACAACCACATGCATAGCCCATTCAGCTGGTAGACTCCTCAGAAATTTGGAGTTGAGATCTTCCTGAGGCATCTCAATTCCTAGAACAACCAATTAACTCACCAGCTTTTGAAGCCTATTGAACATATGATCCAACGACTCATTGCTTGTTGCTGTAAAGTTCTCAAACTGATGCTTGAGAAGGGTCTTCTGGGTTTTCTTGGTGGCTTCATTCCCACCATATCTTGCAACAATAACTTCAAAAAGAGTTTTAGCACACTTAAACTTGCTAAAATTCAACAACTGGTCATTGGGAATAGTCATCAGAAGCAAACTTCTAGCCTTAACATCATTCTTGTGCCTTGCCTTCTCTTCAGTAGTGGTTGGCTTTGTCTGCACATTTGTCTCAGATTTACCATCAACAACAGTTGTTGTTGTTACAGGTGTAAAAGAGTTTCCTTCTTCAATGATCTCCCAAAGTGCATAGTCTTGCACTTGGAAAAACTGCTCAATACGAAGTCTCCACATGTCGAACTCATTAGGTTTAAGCATAGGAAGCTTAGCAGCAATGTTAGTTGTGGTTGGTGTTGTTTCCATGTCCATCTTTGTTCTTCTTGGATCTTCTAAATCTAAGTATCAGCAACCTGGCTCGGATACCACTTGACCGGATCTACACACACTCCTTGTGTTAGATGTGATACTAAGAATTATACTTAGTCTAGCACGCGGAATTTACTAGCTAGCACTTAGAAGACTTTATGTGTTTGTGTTTTGTATGGTTTGAATGTAACAATGAATGAACACAGAATGATGAACTTCAACAATTCAATATTATTAAAACAATAATACGAGTGATCTCCTATCACTAGGGTTTACAACCTTGAATCTCTATGAAAAATATGTCGTACCAAAACTTTAACCTAGGCAATCCTTTTATAGACTAAGGATTCCTTTACAAGATAACTATCATTCTAATCGTATAAGATATACACAATATCTTTTCCATATTTATCTACTTACACGTTTACAAAATAATAATAAGCAGTACAAATATTTCTTTCATAACCGTACTAACTGCTTATGTCTTCAAAACTCTTCAGCAGTACTAACTTCCATCTTCAACAGTCCTAACTGCTATCTTCAACAGTTCTAACTGCTATAGCTTAATTTCCTAACACATGACTTTTGTTCCAAAACCGTGATTATTTGTGGTAAAAAACTTGGTCGGAATAGTGGTCGGAAACAGTGGCCGGAAAAGATAGTCGGAAAAATGGACAGAAAACGCTACAACGATTACTCAGTATTCCCTTGCTTGTACAAGCTTGTGGAATACTTCGACTACGGACAAATATTCTAACTTGTGCAAGTTAGACAGATGAGGGTTCATCGAACTTTTGAGGGTTTGTAGAACTTTTGAGGGTTCATCGAACTTTTGAGGGTTCATCGAACTTTTCAGGGTTCATCGAACTTTTGAGGGTCATCGAACTTTCATCGAAATTTTGAGGGTTCATCGAACTTTTGTGGATCCATCGAACTTGAATCCATCGAACATGGATCCATCAAACCTGAATCCATCGAAGTTTTGACTTGTCAAACATTTGATCCATCGAACTTTTGTCAAACTTGGATTAAAATGCTTTATCGAACCTGGTCCGAAAACAAGTTATCGAACTTGTTTCATGACCAGTCATCGAACTTAAGACAGAAGAATGTGAAGATGAAAAAGGACCTTTGACCAAACCAAATATACAAGACTCTATTGACTTCAGTGTATACCATCATTAGTCCAAGTGATAATACAAAGCCTTAATACGAATAGCAAACAGAAAAGAAGACGAGATGAAGAGGCTAAACATCACAACCAATCCCTATCCAAAACAAATGCAACAAAACCCATTGACTTCAGTTATATTAAACATCATCAGTCCAAGATAAACCAAAGACTCGAACATAAACGGAAATAAATGGATCTCAGTCTTGTGGTAAAACGTATCACGTATGAGATATCAAGATCTTTTTAGATCTATACCAACAAACACATCATTGATCTTGAACAACGAAACCATAGTCCTAACACTTGACACTACCGTGAACTCTCACCATCACTCCCCAACTCGCATATCATGACTCGCAGATCAAGACTCGTTCATAAAATTCAAAAATCAAACGACATCAGCTTATTATTTCGTGATTATCAAAGTAACATCAAAACCTTTCAAGGTCAAACAAACGAAATAACAAACTCATCATCGATCAAGTTGTTGAAGCATAACTTCATTTAATATTCGAATGTTTTAAAAGGAGAAAAAAGAACAACGTCGTTTCACTCTCTCCTTTTATTCGGTTAATTCAAACAAAACACAAACAAGACATAAAAACCTTACCCGAGACCAATTTATGGATCTTCGAGCCGAAAAGTTAATACTATATTTGAAGGGTACATCTTTGTTTGGTGTTCATGGTAAGAATAAAAAAAACGAATGAGTGGTTGTGTTTCATTTGTGACTGATTTAGGTGTGTTGGGTGCGGATGATTTGGGTGTGTTAGGTGTAAGAAAAATTAGGGTTAATTAAAGAGTGTCACGTTTACTATGTCTTTTATACCGTAATTTTAGGGTTATTACTCAGACCGGGTATAACTCATTTTGTAGATCGGGTATTTTTTTTTGGGCTATCTGATCTTTGTTGGTCTGCATTTTGATATCACAAGGTTGGATTGGCTTTGATTATTAATTGGACTGAACTGCTAATTGGATCCGTAATACTAATGAGTTGGGCTGACAAAATTTATTATCCAATGTATGTTTAATACATTGAGTTAATTTTTCTTATAACTTTTGGCAAGAAGAGTGGTATTTTGGTTATACATATTTTCACGAGATACATTTTTGACAAGATCGGAAACCATTATCAAATACATTAAACCGTCAAAAGGCTAGTTTTGGGTGTTTAACCGCAAGAAATGACTACTGGGTTAATTCATTATTATTTATTTTTGGTTGAAGTTGGATTTCACGAGTGCATGTGCTTAGTATCTGAAGATATCAGGGTTGGTTGGATGCATGATTCTTCGAGATCCTTGTTCTTGCTTTTATCCGCAAGAATGATTAAGACTTGATTTGTCTAGTTATATCTAATGTAAGGAGTTACGTTGTTGTGCTCACAGTGTATAGCTATCACTTTAAAGGAGTTACGTTGCAGTGCTCAAGTGTCACAAAAAGCTGTGGATAATTCGAGAGAAGTTCATATACAGTTAACGATGGTTGGATGGGTATATGATTCTACCTTTATTGAAATTCTCAATATTGGTTCTTAGTCAGACAATAGTGCAAGTTTAAGTAACAAATTTGGGTTATTTTACTTCAGTCTCAAGTTCGTCATATTGGGTTTACTCTATAAGTAGTCACTACAAAGAGCCGTCAGAATGATAATGAGGTTGGTAAAGAGTTAAATGAGAGGAGTATAAAAGAGTAGAGATGTTATCAGCAGTTGATTCTCACGAGATATTTTTAAGTTTAACAGAGATTTATGGTACTTCACACTTGTTCGATTAATTGGACATATGGGGTTACGCTTCCTCCGTTTTCCATTGTAAACATAGTGTGTATGCTTCCGATTCCGCGAAGAGATCGTGGGGGAAGAGAGTGGATGTTCTTTGTACTTTTTTCGACTTTTGTGCAAAAACACTCTTTCTCCATGAGTATCTGCAATCAGGGGGAAGAAATGTGCACATCGGGGACCCATAATAGGTTCACGTGATCGAGATTACAATGTTATGACTACCGGAGAGACGTCTGCAAAGATGATAAGTGGGTCAGTTTTTTGATTTTGGTGTAATCGTTTCAACTTTCGCGGGTTGTGAAGTGTGAAGTAGCTTACATATGTGAGAAAATCTTGCTGATTTCGTGCAGGTTACCCCCGAACGGAGTTTCCACATTGAGTGTAATTATGATTAAGTGACTAGTCAGATTTGCTTGGTGTGGTTTACTGTGTTATCTACAAATTCCGTTGCGTACTTAAAACTTCAAAAGTTAGAAGACATGTTAACTACATCAAAGTTTTGAATCTGCTGAAGACGGTTGTCAGTTTGGGGGGAAGCTGATTCAGAAACTTCGCCAAAAAGAAGTGTACGGAGAAGCTGCTAAAGACATGCAGCATGAATTAGGGGGAAGTTAATCCAGTTCATGCATATTACATCATTTGCCTACAAGTGAAGAAAAGTTCTCAAGCCTAGGTACAAGATGAAGACAAAGAGCGTAAACTGCAGTCATCCTCAACATTTGAAGAGCTTATGAAGACGTTATTTTACTTATATTTGTACTTGTAGGAAATGTTGTAAGTAATCCCTTATGTCGTCCCATTGGGGGAAGATTGTTGGGAATGCTCCTAACACGTAAATGGAACGACATTTACAGGATTACATTAGTTATCATGTAAGCCTAATACACAGGTACTGAAACTGTTATTATTGTAAAGTGGTGTGTAAGTTAGGCTATATAAGCCCTCCTTGACTTCACTAGGAGGGTGAGACTTAGTGTGTGTAACTTTCATTTATCTTTATCAATAAAACACACTTTACTTTCTCTCACTTAACCATGGCTAAACTCTATTACCATCATCCCCGACCTCCAAAATCACAATAATCAACATAAAACATGATCCATCAATAACTTATACTTCCATTGTACCCGACCTCCCGAATCACAATATTCAACATAAAACTACGATCCTACAATTGGCATCAGAGCGGGGTTATTAGTTTTGGTTGATTTTTGTGGTGTTATCTTGTCAAATTCGTCGCCTTTTGTGGGCTGTTATAACAGATTTTTACACTTCTCTTATATACTTTTGGTTAAAACAGTTCATACAAGTTTATGTGTATCCAATTGATGAACTCAAATAAGTACATTTTATTATCATCATTTATCCTATTTATTTGACTTGTTTTATTATATTATATATGAGAATTGATACGTTAATGTTTACTTTTGTAATTCTCAGGTAAAAACAAGTATTATGTGAAACTTGGCGATTTTGGACTAATTATGGAGCAAAACAAGCAAGATGTTTAGAGTCTACTGAAATGTACAAGATCAAGATCATTCTGCTCCAGATACGCCGCAACATACTTCTTACATACGGCGCATCACTATCAAGATTTCACAAGTTACGATCCAAGACAGCAAAGGACATGCGCCGCATAGAGAAATGGAGTTACGCCGCATCTTAAGGCGGTGTACGAATATTCCAGAATATATTAATCTTGGACCCCACGCGAAGTTAAGTCAATGCGCCGCATCTAACCCTCAGACAGAAACTATAAATACCCCAAGGCCAGACGAATTTCGAGAGACTTTAGCTTAACTCAGAAGAGAAAGACAGAAACCCTAAAGCCGAATTCAGACGTATTAGCAGCACAAGACACACCCTGAACGAAGATACAAGAGCTGTAAGAAGGTCCTGCATGTATTCAATTCATTAAGTAGTTTTGTTTTATTGTATTAGTACACTTTAATTCATCAGGATTGATGGGCCGATTCCATGTGACTACGGAATATCATGGGAACCCCTTAAAATTGCTTTCCCATTAATTAAAGTTTATATGTTGATGTCTTTGGTGACTTTTATTAGTTCATTGATAACCTCTGTGTCTAGCTGAGCATTGCTTGGGTCGCCATGCCCCTTCCTCGCCTATTTATTCTATCGTTTCTAGGATAGTGGGATAGACATAAGTGAATCATTAAGGGTTTACTCGCCGATAAGATTAGAGCCAACGAGAAAGGGTTAATTATATACACTTCATATAAAACTAGCAATAAAACAAGTGACAAGCTACTTAATTATCAGGACAGGTCTTCTTATTGTCTCAAGTATCTATCTGTGTACGTGTGTGCTAATCGCAGATTCGTGCTCATTAGTTTAGTTTTCTATTTAATCATAACCAAACCGTGCCAGTCTCTCAGACTGAACCCCCTTGCGTTAGATTAGGTTGTATAGCTAACTTAAGATATTAAAATACTGATTAGAATAACTTGATAATATGTTCCACTCTTAGTGATCGACACTCTACTTACCATTATATTTATACTGACCGGGTACACTGCTCGTTAAAGTGTGTGTTTTATTGATAAGTCGGCTAAATATAAATTTAAAACTTGAGTAGGCATTAATACTACTAAAACCACAACGACATCACGCGCGCACCAAGTCTTTGGCGCCGCTACCGTGGATATAAAAGAATTAGAGCAATACACACGCACATCAAGTTTTTGGCGCCGATGCCGGGGAGTGAATTGTTATTATCTGTTAATTTGATTAGTATTTTAATTAGGTTTTTCTTTTTAATTTTTAGATTCTAACCACTAACCCTGTTATATATTAGATAAATTGCATTCATTGTATTATTTTGCATATTTTCTGTTTTTGTGTGTTTTTATTTTCTTTAATTTTTGTTTCTTTTTGTTTGATTTTATTTTTGTTTTTCTTTTTCTATTTTTCTGCATTCTGCTATCGTAGTACTGTGCTGATACAAACGATACGGCGCATCTGTTTTCACAGATACGGCGTATTGCGTTTAATTTTTATAAAATACTACGCGTTTAATAAATTCGATACGACGCATCTTTCCCCAAGATACGGCGTATTCTGTTTTTAATAAAAAAATTTCTAAACCCTAATGCCATATGACGCATCTGTTTTAACAGATACGGCGTATTTATTATTTAAATTAAAAACAGTTTTTGAATTATTAAACAGATACGACGCATCGATTTTTATCGATACGGCGCATCTTCTGAATAAAAAATCTTGTATTTTGAAACGTAACGAAAATACGGCGCATTAGCTTTTGTTAATACGACGCATTTAATTTTAATAAGTATAATCGATTTTTGATAATTAAACTGATACGGCGCATTCTAAATCATAAGCGGCGTATCTGCTTTCTGAATAAAAGTCTGATTAAATTTTAACGTAATAAGATACGGCGTATCCAACTTTTTGGATACGGCGCATCGTCTACAGATATCAGCAACTTTTATTTTTCGTATTCCGTTTTCGTTGTTAATTTTCTGATATATTACTTTCTTGAACATACCCTACTGATGCTTTTGTGATGGTTTCAGGAAGTGCATGACCAGGAGTTCGACTAAGAACTTGATTAAACCTTTCGAAGATCCTGAACGAGCCCTACATTCGCTTAAAAGGCTTTTCAACACAAAAAGCTTTGATATTTCAAGTTCGTTCGAGCTTGATTACTTTTCTGAAGAGAAAGAGGAAGAAGAAACAGAAACAATGACGGAAAATACTACTATGGAGGAATACATGAACAAAACCCGTGCTGATTACAGTTCAGGAGTTGCTAGACCAAAGTTTGATGAAATGTCAAACTTTGAGTTGAAGGGTCAGTTTCTCAAGGAGCTAAGAGAAAATGCTTTCAGTGGAACAGAATATGAAGATGCTAATGAACATGTTGAAAAAGTCCTCGAGATTGCAGATTTGTTTACTACAGAAGGAGTCTCTGACGATCAACTTATGCTAAGAATCTTTCCAATTTCGCTAAAAGGAGCTGCTAATAAGTGGCTAAGGAATGAACCTGCTAGTTCAATCACTACATGGGAAGATATGAAGAGCAAATTCCTGAAAAGATATTGTCCACCTGTAAAACTGCTAAAAAGATGGAGGCTATCAACAGTTTCAAGCAAGAGCCTGATGAAACTCTTTATCAAGCTTGGAAACGATTTAAAGACCTATTGATGAAATGCCCTCAACATTATCTAAGTCCAATGCAGGAGATTATATTTTTCTATCAAGGATTGGACGTGCCTACTAGACAAATCTTGGATGCTAAGGGAGCTGTGCCTCAAATGAGTGCAGCCAATGCTAGAAAAGCTATCCAAGAAGCTGCTGATCATTCTCAAAAATGGCACGACGGAACCTCTACTAGATCTAAGAGCAGCACTAATTTTGACGGGTTTGCTGCAATTCAAGCTCAATTGGATTAAATTAGTAGAGAGATGAAGAAGCGTGATGAGAAAGTGTATGCTGCCCAAGTTGGATGTGAAAAATGCGAAGGACCTCACTACACTAAAGATTGCCCTAATAAGAATGAAAGTGAGACTTTTGAAGAAGCATACTACACACAATTTGGACAACCATTCCGACCTTCAGGAAGATTTAGGGAAGCTGCTCCGGGATACTATCAAAAGAACAACTTTAATCCCACTTATCAAGAAAGGAGGCAGACTTTGGACGACACTCTAAAGCAAATTATGGCCGATGCTGCTAAAAGACATGAAGAGAACACCGCTATGATCAAAGAAATCCGAGCCTCAACGGATACTATAACAAGAAATCAAGGAGCTTCGATCAAAGCATTGGAACAACAAATCGGACAAATGAGCAAAGTTCTTCAAGAAAGGGGATACGGAAGTTTACCTAGCTCAACTGAAACTAACCCAAGAGATCATGTCAAGGCCATAAGCACCACTGAAGAAGTCACACCTAACATACCTTTTCCTAGAAGATTGATGAATGGTAATGATGCTGCAATGCCCGAATTTTTCTTTAATTCTTCAATCAGTTTAAGGAGGTTACTCAAAGAGAAGGGAAAGATTGAAGAGGAGATCAAGGCTACAATGAAAGAAGAGAGCTCTGCAACCGACTTACATGCCTTGCCTCATAAAGAAAAGGACCCAAGAAGTTTTACTTTACCTTGTTCAATTAATGATATATCTTTCAATAATGTGTTAGCTGACTTAGGAGCTAGCGTTAGTGTTATGCCCCTTAAGACATTCACTACCCTAAGACTAGGAAAATTAGCACCAACTAAGTTGCTTATTGAATTGGCTGATAAAACGGTAAAACGACCTGAAGGGATTGCTGAAAATGTGCTAGTTAAGATTGAGAAGTTTGTTTTCCCCGTAGACTTTGTTATATTAGATATGCCCGAGGATGTTAAGATTCCTTTAATCCTTGGAAGACCTTTCTTGTCTACCGCCCATGCTAAGATTGATGTGTTTAAAAGAAAAATCTCATTAAAGGTAGGGAGTAATAAACTAGTCTATAAGTGCCAAAATCCTGTTAAAAGCATAATTAGAGGCGTCTATGTGTTAGGATTAAGAGAAAGTATGGACCTCGATCTTGAAGCAAGGTTTATGGGAGAAACCTTGGTAAATAATGAATCACTTGAGACCTATAGTGGAGACTACATTGAATTAAATGATCTTAATTTACCATTAGGAATCAATGATCAATTTATGGAGGATTTTGAACCCGAAATTGAAGAAGGAGAAATTATGGATATACCTAGAATCAATATGATCAACACTAAGAATTATGATGAATTTGAAGGATATCCTAGTTTTTGTGATTATAGTAGAAAGATCCATGTAGATTGTGCTTATAATTTACAATTTCCTTGCATGATAGGATTTAAACAAGTTAGTGCCAACTTTTTCCCTATTTTACCAATTAATGTAATGTCAAAAGATTTCTATAATTCTATAATGAAAAACAAAATTGAGTATAGAGGGAAAAACGTAGTTGGAATGTTCATGAATGTACCTATTTTTGTTGGGAATTTAACTATTGTTACAGATTTCACCGTGGTGGAAAACATGGATGCTTATCGTGATGTTGAGATGGGTGACGTGATCGTTGGGAAACCATTTTGTAAGGAGGTCGAAATTAACGCTAAAAGATTTGAAGGAAAGATCACCTTTAAAAGTGGAAGCAACGTCATCACTTACATGATGCCTCGTGCTCACCCAAGGTTTAAACATGCCCCTAACAAATTTTGTTACAAATTTATACCATTTCTTTTTGTAGATGAAAATGACGCTGAGAAAGGGATCGAATATCCGTACCAAAAGATGAAAGGATTCTACAAAGGTGTACTTGAGTTGGGGCCGGAATATGTTCGTGACGAAGTAATTCGCAACTACATCGTGCACTGACATGTGGGGATTAATAGAACAAAATAAGGAGCTGAACGTGAGTCTAACTTGAAGACTCTGGAATAAAGACAAGTGCTGACCGGGAGACAACCCGGAAAATTTTTACATTCTGTTCTGTGTCGAGTCTGTCAGACCTGCAGAAGATACAGCGGATCTCAATCCTAAGATGCGGCGCATCATCTGCACTGGTCATATCTTATTTAATTTTCTGCATATTTATTTTTGACTTTAAAACTTTCTGTCAGTATTTTAATGCGGCGCATCCCTGGTTAAGGATGCGACGCATCTTCTATTCTGATTCGTATTTATTCCAGGCTCGATACGGCGTATCTTCTTCCATAAGATACGGCGTATCGACTGACCTGATGATTTTCATTTTATTTTTTAAGTTTTATTTTTTTCTAACTACTAATGTATTATGCAAGTTTGAACCTTCTTAACTCAGGTGTGTTAAAGTCTGAATGGTATTATAGATTCCTGCATTTCTGTGGACACATCATCTATGAAGCTTAAACGTTCTCATCCACAAGAATGATGATTTTTGCTCTTATACGAATAATGGAGGATCATACCGAGCAAATCTCAGGGGAGTTTTTCTGTTCTAATTCTTTTATTTTCCAGTTTTTAACCTTTAATACAAACAACGAGGACGTTGTTTAACTTAAGTGGGGGGATTGGAGAATTAGAACACTTACTTGTCCTAAACATTTTCAAAATATGCTTAAAATGCGCTTAATATATCCAAATTTAAAATTTTATAGCATGTTCTTGTTTAAAGTCTAAATTACATAGCTGCACACATAACATTATTTTCAAAAATTGTGAACTAATCAAAATTCACAAATCTATGAGTGTGCCGGTGACTTGTAAACTTTAGAACTTGGCTTGTATACTATTCGAGACCACCATAATAAGTATTATCTATATAATTGGAATGACTTGTCTAAATTGGTAAATTTCTAGGATTACACCCAAATAGCCTTTATATGTTATGTGATATTAACTAACTACATTGGTTAGTTAACCCCCGTATAAACCCTTTTGTTACTCTCACTTTTAGAGTAAGATACCCCTAGAAAAACACTCAGAGCCATTCATTTCGTTTCTTACACCTTTGTTATAATGTTTCGATACACCCTTACACCTTAGCCTACCCTGTAGATTAAAATCCGTGGTTAATTGCTTTAGGCAAAGTGTGTTTCCTTACATTACCTGTGTTCACGTGCGTAATTCATTATCTTTGGTTGAGTCAGGAAATTGCACAATGCAATTGGTATGAAAGTAAATATTGTATATCTTTGAGTTTATTTTTCGTGTGTTTACTACTTTTGCTATTACAGTTATTTATGAAAGTATGAAGAGTATGGAAAAATTATCCGGAAAATAGTGATAGAAAAGTTGTGAAATTTTACACATATATGTTGATGTCAAAAAAAAAAAAAAAAAAAAAAAAAAAAAAAAAAAAAAAAAAAGAAACGAAAAAATATAAAAGAAAAAGAAAAAGGAAAAGTTGGAAGTTTGTTTTAACCAACTTATGTAAAGTTTTGTATTAAGTGGGTGATATCACCACTATTTGTTGTATATTATATTTATGGATTGAATGGGAGTTGGCCGTTATGGGAACGCCAACTAAGGTTATTCTTTGATTGAGATCTTGTTGAGTATAATTCGTGTCTACCTAAAGCGTGTGTTTCAAGTGTTAAAGCGTAAGTTATTCAATGATATGAGTCTTATTCATGGGATGGTTGGGAAAGTAATTTACCACACTTAAGATTTTAACTTATCTGTTTTGTTTATTTTTCATTTTACACCAATTTGTATCCCAAATATTATCCATACCCTACATCATTCTTTATCCAAACCTTTGATTTATTGAGATTAGAGATTTGAGCAATCTTAAGTATCGTAGTCATGGATTCGACTATGTATTTATGATTTTGTCGCCCTTTTTGATATAATATTATTGGTGAAGATTACTTGGTCCTATCTTTAGCCTATTCGAGTTAAGGATTTGAGCAATTGCAAGTATCGTGGTCGTGGATTCGATCATGTATTTGTGATTTTGTCGCCTTTTCTGGAATTTGAGATCGATAGAGATTAAGAAGAATGATTAACCCTTAACCAACAAACCCTTTTTACCGCTTTAGACTTGTTATTCCTTGGCTTTAGTGGGGGAGATGCGTATACTTGCCAAGCTTATGATAGAATATTCGTCACGACTGGACAGTTAAACGATTAGATTTACTTTTATCAAAATATTTTATTTTATTTCTAATTCGTTAAGTGTTTGGTTGTGTGATTATGACAAAACGAATACATGCTTAAATATAAAAATAAATCCTAATATCTTTTAGGATACATTTTCATAAGATTTATTCAAAGGTTTACTTGGGGACAAGTAAAGTTCAAGTGGGGGGATATTTGATGAACTCAAATAAGTACATTTTATTATCATCATTTATCCTATTTATTTGACTTGTTTTATTATATTATATATGAGAATTGATACGTTAATCTTTACTTTTGTAATTCTCAGATAAAAACAAGTATTATGTGAAACTTGGCGATTTTGGACTAATTATGGAGCAAAACAAGCAAGATGTTTAGAGTCTACTGAAATGTAAAAGATCAAGATCATTCTGCTCCAGATACGCCGCAACATACTTCGTACATACGGCGCATCACTATCAAGATTTCACAAGTTACGATCCAAGTCAGCAAAGGACATGCGCCGCATAGAGAAATGGAGTTACGCCGCATCTTAAGGCGGTGTACGAATATTCCTGAATATATTAATCTTGGACCCCACGCGAAGTTAAGTCAATGGGCCGCATCTACTTATCCTATGCGCCGAATCTAACCCTCAGACAGAAACTATAAATACCCCAAGGCCAGACGAATTTAGAGAGACTTTAGCTTAACTCAGAAGAGAAAGACAGAAACCCTAAAGCTGAATTCAGACGTATTAGCAGCACAAGACACACCCTAAACGAAGATACAAGAGCTGTAAGAAGGTCCTGCATGTATTCAATTCATTAAGTAGTTTTGTTTTATTGTATTAGTACACTTTAATTCATCAGGATTGATGGGCCGATTCCATGTGACTACGGAATATCATGGGCATCCCTTAAAATTGCTTTCCCATTAATTAAAGTTTATATGTTAATGTCTTTGGTGACTTTTATAAGTGCATTGATAACCTCTGTGTCTAGCTGAGCATTGCTTGGGTCGCCATGCCCCTTCCTCGCCTATTTATTCTATCGTTTCTAGGATAGTGGGATAGACATAAGTGATCATTAAGGGTTTACTCGCCGATAAGATTAGAGCCAACGAGAAAGGGTTAATTATATACACTTCATATAAAACTAGCAATAAAACAAGTGACAAGCTACTTAATTATCAGGACAGGTCTTCTTATTGTCTCAAGTATCTATCTGTGTACGTGTGTGCTAATCACTGATTCGTGCTCATTAGTTTAGTTTTCTATTTAATCATAACCAAACCGTGCCAGTCTCTCAGACTGAACCCCCTTGCGTTAGATTAGGTTGTATAGCTAACTTAAGATATTAAAATACTGATTAGAATAACTTGATAATACGTTCCACTCTTAGTGATCGACACTCTACTTACCATTATATTCATACTGACCGGGTACACTGCTCGTTAAAGTGTGTGTTTTATTGATAAGTCGGCTAAATATAAATTTAAAACTTGAGTAGGCATTAATACTGCTAAAACCACAACGACATCACGCGCGCACCAAGTCTTTGGCGCCGCTACTGTAGATATAAAAGAATTAGAGCAATACACACGCACATCACCAATGGTCTAACAGTCACACGGATTTCTTTTCACGTTTTCACATCTGTTTTTTGTGTTCTTTCTGTCCAAACAACAGCCTGTGTTAACTGTTGTATATCATTTTGTGACTTGTTTTTATACCAAACCGTGAATCTTGTGGTCATAATAGTGGTCAGAATATTGGTCTGAAAGTTGGTCGAAAAAGACGCCGGAGAAATGGTCAACAAGTCAAAACTCTTAAGTTTCGAATTTCTTGTAAAGAAATTTTCGAACAAGCCATAAACCCTAAATTTTTGAACAAGCTTTTCGAACAAACTTTTTGAGCAAGGTTTTCGAGGAAGCTTCATACCAGTTTTCGAGTATCTTGTAAAGATATTTCGAACAAGTCTCAAACTTTCGAGCAAGCTTTCGAGTAAACTTTCGAGCAAGCTTTAGTGCAAACTTTCGAGCAAGCTTTCCTGCAAATTTTCGAGCAAGCCTCTTGACAAGTTTTCGAGCAAGTTGCTCGAAAAGTGGCCACAATGCAAAAGAGAAGATGAAGGGTTGACCAAGAAGTTTGACCAGAACCAAATACCAAAGTCTCTCATTGACTTCAGTATTTATCCATCATCAGTCATAGAAAAAAAAATTAAAAACAATAAGAAGAAGAGGAAGAACAGATCGAGACACATCACATATAAGATATGATAGATCTTTTAGATCTATACCAACTAATACATCATAAGTCACAAAACCAAAAGGATAATAAATCTAAACCGACGTATGGTGACTAAAAAGGCACTACCATACCAAATCAGCCCAAACCAAATCCTAAACGAGTCACAACCCACTTCAAACCACACCCTATCTATCATATCATCTCCACATACTCATTCTCAAATTCGAAAAGAAAAAGGATAGAATAATAAATTTAAAAGAACAACATAGATCTCCGTTTCTCTTTATCGTGTGGTTCAACAAACACATAGATCTCTTAAGATCTAAACACGAAAGAGACAAAACCATCATCGATCTTTTGGAAGCTCACGCCTCTTTTTTATCCGAATATAACAAGAAAGAAATATAACATAACTGTTACTTTCTTTCTCTCAATCGTTCAAGACTCTCAAACTAAATATAGAACCTACCGTGACCCTTAAAAGGATCTTGACGCCTT